>CAWUFW010018843.1:0-207420 GCA_963921515.1 Calotriton arnoldi | reverse complement strand
GAAGTGGAAATGGTCTAACCAATTTTGTCCTCAGATTGAAAAATCTAGGAAGAATGTCAACAAAGCTGTGTCTGCATACCTCAGAGACCATAGAATGGGGTCGATCTACAACAACAACATACGTTTTGATATGGCTGATATCTACAGAAGTGATGGAGTACACTTCACAGATCAGGGAAATCGAGTTTTTCTGAATAACCTGAAGCTGTGCATCCGCACTTATATGTAGCTCCAACTAATAAACACAAGGGCTCTTTTTAGAACCGCCTTATATTCCCAATATCGGTTCGCAGAGTGACAGCTGCGATCCGGCTAGCACAGGGAGACCTGCGGGCCGTCGGGCAGGCTCTCAGAGGGAGAGCTGCGGCTCGGCTCGCACAGGGAGAGCTATGGGCCGTTGGCTCACAAACACATACCAGCGTGCTGGCTCGCAGAGGGAGAGCTCGGGTCTAACTCGCAAGGGGACACCAACGGGCCAACGGCCCTGCTAGCAGAGACACACCTATCACCTAACGGACTGGCTCGCTCATGTACAGCTAGGGACAAGACGGCTCGCAGACGCAGACCTGCGAACCGACGGACTGGTACTGTTTTATGCTTTAGGGTAGTACAGTGGTGTTTGTGTACTGTTGGGGGTTCGTGCTGGAGGTAGCGTTTTAGGGTTTAAGGTAGTGCAGTGGTGTTTGGTAGTGTAAGAATCGTGCTGGAGGTAGTGTTTTAGAGTTTACGACAATGCAGTAATGTTTGGGTAGTGTAAGGGGTCATGCTGGGAGTACTGTTTTGGGGTTTAGGGTAGTGCAGTGGTGTTTGTGTAGTGTAGGGGGTCATGCTGGGAGTAGTGTTTTAGTGTTTACGGCAGTGCAGTGGTGTTTGGGTAGTGTAGGGGGTCATGCTGGGAGTAGTGTTTTAGGGTTTTCGGCAGTGCAGTGGTGTTTGTGTAGTGTAGGGGGTCGTGCTGAGAGTAGTGTTTTAGGATTTAGGGTAGCACAGTGGTGTTTGTGTAGTGTGGGAAGTCATGCAGCGAGTACTGTTTTAGGATTTAGAGTAGTGCAGTGGTGTTTGTGTACTGTTTGGGGGTTCATGCTGGGGGTAGCGTTTTAGGGTTTAAGGTAGTGCAGTGGTGTTTGGGTAGTGTAAGAATCGTGCTGGAGGTAGTGTTTTAGAGTTTACGAAAATGCAGTGGTATTTGGGTAGTGTAAGGGGTCATGCTGGGAGTAGTGTTTTAGGGTTTAGGGTAGTGCAGTGGTGTTTGTGTAGTGTAGGGGGTTGTCCTCGGAGTAGTGTTTTAGTGTTTACGGTACTGCAGTGATGTTTGTGTACTGTAGGGGGTCGTGCTGGGGTAGTCTTTTAGGGTTTAGGGTAGAACAGTGGTGTTTGGGTAGTGTAGGGGGTCGTGCTGGGGTAGTGTTTTAGGGTTTAGGGTAGTGCAGTGGTGTTTGTGTAGTGTAGGGGGTCATGTTGGGAGTAGTGTTTTAGGGTTTAGGGTAGTCTAGTGGTGTTTCGGTTGTGTAGGGGGTCGTGCTGGGGATAGTGTTTTAGGATTTAGGGTAGTGCAGTGGTGTTTGGGTAGTGTAGGGGGTTGTGCTAGAGGTAGTATTTTAGGGTTTAGGGTAGTGCAGTGGTGTTTGGGTAGGGGGTCGTGCTGGGGGTAGATTTAGGGTTTAGGGTAGTGCAGTGGTGTTTGGGTAGTGTAGGGGATCGTGCTGGGGGTAGTGTTTTAGAGTTTACGACAGTGCAGTGGTGTTTGGGTAGTGTAGGGGATCGTACCAACAGACTGACTCACAGAGCTCCGAGCCGACGGACGGGCTTCTAAAGGCATAGCCGCGACCTGGTGATATGAAGAGAGGCAGCGTGAAAGGCATATCTCACACAGACACAGATGCCAGTGTTGCCTTGCAGAGGTAAAACTACGAACCCGGTGGCTTCTACACGGAGAGATGCGAGCTGACGGAGTAAATCACAAAATGGCAGCCAACACTTCCTGGTTTCAACCATTCACAGCCAATAAGCCGCAAGCTGGTGCTTGTAACCCCTCAGCCAATCACATGTCAGAATTCTCAAATATCGATATCTGTAAAATTTGATATTTCTCAAAAACTACTGAACAGATTTACACCATTTAAACAAAAGCGTGCTTTCTGGACCATCACCTTGCTCCCTGCCAAATTTGGCATAATTCCGTTCAGCAGTTTCACCTGTAGTCTTCTGTAAAGTTTTGTATGGAAATTGCATGGAGAAAACACGTTTTAGGACCCTCTTTTTTCTCAGCCCCTCCAACACCATTCACCCCCAAACTTTCAATATAAGAGCTAATCAAAAAAAGAGAAACTTTTTGGATAATTTCATAAAGATTCGTCAAACGATGCCAAAGTTACAAGCACATAGAAGGCTCCAGAAGGGGGGCCGCGCAACCCCCCTCCCAACATGAGAGAAGCCCCGGGGCTGCGCGGACCCCAGCACACCCCCGCAACCCCTGCTATTATTTTTTTTAAAATACCCCAGGAACCTAGCCCACCCAAGGGCCTCATTAAAATGAAACGCGAGAACCCGCGACCCCAGCGCAATTTTTTGCCGATTTTTTTTTTTTTTTTAAATGATTTTTTGGGCCCTGGAGCAGGCCTAGGGGGTCAGGGTTTTTCTACCCTGCCCCCTTCTCTTGTTTTATACCTTTCTTTCTCCGTTTTCGGGTGACTCGCTTCTACCGAGCCACAAGATGGCTGCCAACACTTCCTGGTTTGGACTACTAGCAGCCAATCACAGTGAAGCTCGGGCACGCGACTTAGGCTCCGCCAAGATATCGAAACTTTTATTTTTCTAATTTCTCAGCAACTACTGAACGGATTTACACCATTTTTTAAAAAGGTTACTTTCTGACCCAAGCACTACCTTTCTGCCAAATTTGGAGTAATTCCGTTCAGTAGTTTTGGCTGTAGCCTTGCACACATTTTCCTATGGGAAATTGATTTTTTGACTCTTATTTTTTGAATTTCTCAAAAACTACTGAACGGATTTACACCAAAAAAAGGTCACTTTATGAACCACGCTCTACCTTTTTGCCAAATTTGGGGTAATTCCGTTCAGCAGTTCGGGCTGTAGCTCGTCGCAAATTTTCCTATGGAAATTAACATGGAGAAAACAAGTTTTGGGACCCCCTTTTTCTCAGCCCCCACTTGACGAATCACCCCCAAACTTTCAGGATAGGAGCTGACCTGGATAGACTTTTTTTGGGGAATATTTCAGGAAGATTCGTCAAACGACGCCAAAGTTATTAGCAAATCAAAAAATGCTTTTCCTATGGAAACTAGGTTCTAACTATAACTACCTACTGGGGACCGCCAGTAGGTGTATATATATATATATATATATATATATATATATATATATATATATATATATATATATTATCTACTGGCGGTCGCCAGTAGATAGTTATAGTTAGGACCTATTATCCATAAGAAATCCGCGACATTCTATTTGAAATAACGTTGGCGCCGGTTGACGAATTTTCGCGAAAGTTTCCAACTTGTTGGGGCGCTCTGCTCCGCTCCTACCCTGAAAGTCTCGGGTTGATTCGTCAAGCAGGGGCCGAAAAAAAAGGGGGGTCCCAAAACGCGTTTTCCCCATTCATTTTTCCATAGGAACCTTTAGTCGCAGCTACAGCCCGAACTGCTGAACGGAATTACACCAAATTTGGCAAAGAGGTAGCCCTTGGTTCAGACTGGTGCCTTTGGCTTAAATGGTGTAAATCCATTCAGTAGTTCCTGAGAAATTCACAAGTAAAGTCACATATATATCTATGGCCGAGTAGGGTCCGCGTACCCTCAGCGCACCCTGCGCGCACCGTCCCGATCACGAGCTGCATGCTAATTGGCTGTCAGCTGGCTGTCAACACTCCAAACCAGGAAGTGTTGGCAGCCATTTTGTCCCTCGGTAGAACCGAGGCACAAAAACAAGTGCGCAAAACGCACAAAGGGGGCAGGGTAGAAACACCCTGACCCCCTAGGTCTGCTCAGGGGGTCCCACAAGGACCCCTGGGCAGAAAAAAGCATTTTTTTTTTTTAAATCGGCAGGATGCGCTCAGGGTGCGCGGATCCTGCCGATTAGAAAACCCCCAGAGGAAACAAGTGCGCAAAACGCACAAAGGGGGCAGGGTAGAAACACCCTGACCCCCTAGGTCTGCTCAGGGGGTCCCACAAGGACCCCCTGGGCAGAAAAAAGCATTTTGTTTTAAAAAAAATCGTCGGGATGCGCTTAGGGTGCGCGAATCCCGCCGAAAAATAAAAAAACCAAAGCGCGGTCTCCCGCGCTTCGATGTTAATTTGCCCCCGGGTGGGCCAAGTCCTGGGGGCATGGTTGGGGGGGTTTAAATTTAATGTGGGGGGCCTCTAAGGCCCCCCAAGCCCCGGGGACTGCCACCCCCTGGGGCTTTGAAAAAATAATGGTGCGGGAGGGCTCTTGGCCCTCCCGCAGCCCGAGACCGCCACCCCCCGGGGCTTCTTTGTTTTTAAAATTTTTGACCTGTGTGGGGGCTCCAGCCCCCACACGCCCTGAGACCGCCACCTCCCGGGGCACTAAAGATTTGAATATGGGGGTCCGTTACGGACCCCAAAGCCCGGGGACCACCACCTCCCCGGGGCTGTTAAATGGTTGGGAGGGGGCTGCGCGGCCCCCTCCTGGAGCCCTTGATGGCCCTGGGGACCGCCACCCCCCAGGGCCGGCTCCTGCAGTGTCCCGGGGTGCCTACCCCCGGGACACTGTAGTTTGCTATGACAGGACGGGAGCCTCGCGGCTCCGTCCTGTCATAGCAAGCTTGGTTTGCATTTTGAAAGAGAGAGCAGGAAACCTGCTCTCTCTTTCAAAATGCAAACAATCGCTTTCCACATGGGGAGCAGCATGTTAGCTGCTCCCCATGTGAAAAGCAATGCCGGCTTCGCGCAGGAGGCGGGGAGCCGGCTGGGACTGTGGGGGATTGGGGACCCCCACAGTCCCCAACCAGAGGCCAGGCCCTGGGGGATGGGGTCCCTGGGGCCATAAGTGGCCAGGTAGGGGGCCACGCAGCCCCCTCCCCAAATTAAAAAAAAAAAAGGGAAGGCCGGCCCCGGGGGATGGGGTCCCGGGGCCTTAAATGGCCTGAGGAGGGGGACCACGCAGCCCCCTCAAAATTTAAAAAATAAAAATCGAGGGCATGCCCCGGGGATGGGGTCCCCGGGGCCAAAACAGGCCCAGGGAAGGGGGGGCCACGTGGCCCCCTTCCCGTTTTTGTTTTTTTTATTTAAAAAAAAAAATGCTCAGGGGGATGGGGTCCCCGGGGCAAAAGTGGCTGAGGGAAGGGGGCCACGCAGCCCCCTCACAATCAAAAAAAAAACGGCATCGTGCCGGAGGCCCCGCCCCCTCCCTGCAGTACTCTGCAAACGCGCCCCCTGGCGCGTTTTAAGAAGGGTAAGTAATTCCCCTTGAATACTGGGGGTCCCTGGGGGCCAACTAGCCCACCAGGAACCTCCAGTATGCGCCAGGGGGCTTCGTTGCAGAGAGGTGTACAGAGGCCACGCCCCTTTTTACACCTCTCTGCAACGCAGCTCTGTGGCGCTTTTTAGAAGTACATGGTGGGCTAGTTAGACTCCAGGGACCCTCAGGATTCAAGGGGACTTAATCCCCCAACTTAAAATGCGCCACAGGGCGCATTTGCACAGTGGTGAAGGGAGGGGGCGGGGCTTCAGGTGACATGAGTGCAAACAGGCCCCGTGGCGTGTTTTAAGATGGGAATTAAATCCCCTTCAATCCTGAGGGTCCCTGGGGGCCAACTAGCCCAACAGGTACGTCCAGAAAGCGCCACAGAGCTGCGTTGCAGAGAGGTGTAAAAGGAGTGTGGCCTCTGTACACGTCTCTGCAACGCAGCCCCCTGGCACATACTGGAGGTTCCTGGTGGGCTAGTTGGCCCCCAGGGACCCTCATGATTCAAGGGGACTTAATCCCCCAACTTAAAACGCGCCACGGGGCGCGTTTGCACAGATGTCACCTCAGGCCCCGCCCCCTCCCTTCACCATTGTACAAATATTCCTCTAAAATCAGCCGAACTACGAATTCCTATTTACTCACCTGTTATCAGGAGAGACCTCAGTGCTGCATCTTTCAGCCCAGTACTGATCCTGGAAAGTAATTTTAACCGTACTTACCAGTAACTTGAATTTCCTTCCATAGGATATCATTGCCTGCTTTTTGATGAAAAAGTTTCTGTCGATTTTTGAAACATACAAATATTCCTCTAAAATCAGCCAAACTACGAATTCCGATTTACTCACCTGTTATCAGGAGAGACCTCAGTGCTGCATCTTTCATCCCAGTACTGATCCTGAAAAGTAATTTTAACCGTACTTACCAGCAACTTGAATTTCCTTCCATAGGCTAACATTGACTGGTTTCACTTGGAAATTCTTCTAAGTGTGGAGTTTTGGAACTTTATAATATTCCTCTAAAATCAACTGAACTACGAATTCCGATTTACTCACCTGTTATCAGGAGAGAACCCAGTGCTGCATCTTTTAGCCCAGTACTGATCCTGAAAAGTAATATTAACCGTACTTACCAGTAACTTGAATTTCCTTCCATAGGATATCATTGACTGGTTTCACTTGGAAATTCTTCTAAGTGTGGAGTTTTGGAACTTTATAATATTCCTCTAAAATCAGCCGAAATACGAATTCTGATTTACTCACCTGTTATCAGGAGAGACCTCAGTGCTGCATCTTTCAGCCCAGTACTGATCCTGAAAAGTAATTTTAACCGTACTTACCAGTAACTTGAATTTCCTTCCATAGGATATCATTGCCTGCTTTTTGCTGAAAAAGTTTCTATGTGTCGATTTTTGAAACATACAAATATTCCTCTAAAATCAGCCAAAATACGAATTCCGATTTACTCACCTGTTATCAGGAGAGACCTCAGTGCTGCATCTTTCAGCCCAGTACTGATCCTTAAAAGTAATTTTAACCGTACTTACCAGTAACTTATATTTCCTTCCATAGGAATCCATTGTCTGGTTTTCAGCAGAAAAGTTTCAAAGTGTTGATTTTCACAAACTACAAATATTCCTTAAAAATCGCCTGAATGACTTAAACGCATTCTTTCAACTGTTTACAGGAGATGCACCAGTGCTGGATCCAGGATCCACCACTGAGTAAGAAAAAGTAACGATAACACTACTTACCTGCTAAGTGAATTTCCTCCCATAGGATAACATTGGTGATTCTATGTGAAAAAGTTTCTAAGTGTCAACTTTTAAAATACAATAATATTCCTTAAAAATCACTACTGTAACCAAAACGCTTTTACTCAACTGTTTACAGGAGATGTCCCAGGACTGACTCTAGGATCCAGTCCTGTGGTTAGAAAAGTAATCCATAAAGTAACTAATTGCATTTAACTTGAAATTCACATTGAGCTCAATGTTGCATTGTGTTTGAAATTGTGTTGCCCATTGCAATAACTGTAACTACTGTACTTAAAAGTCTATTGCCTATTTGCAAAGTATTTAAACTAAAGTAATTCATTCTGAGAAAGTATATTTTGTAATGTAATGTATAATGTAATTACAATGTATTTAAAAAATAAAATATCTAAAAATAAATAGTTTAAAAAAATGTAGTAAATCAGTATCAAAAAAATAAATATAACAATTAATACATTTAAAAATTGTCATTTACAAAACCTTTGAAATTCACTGAAAAAAACCATAGGTTTCAGACATGTTATAGTTAGGAATTAGCATTTAAAAAACCTTTGAAATTCACTGAAAAAACCATAGGTTTCAGGCACGTTATAGTTAGAAATTAGCATTTAAAAAACCTTACAAATTCACTGAAAAAACCATAGGTTTTAGGGACAGTTATAGTTAGTTGGACATTGCACTCGTACAAAACCCGTGAAATTCCCCCGTTATAGTTAGTTCAGGTAACTATAACTCGCGCCCCCGCAATGCACTGCTGATGACGTCACATATTACATCACTCATGACATGGTCAGTGACATCACTGATGACATCACTGATGACATCTCAAATGACATCACTGATGACATCATCTATGTGATAATTTCATTCATCTTCTCACACCCTAATATAACTTTTGATACACCCACTCTAAATTACAGACTGCCATTCGCAAAACCATAGACACTCCAACACCAATAACTACATACCCACTCACTGATTCTTAGGTCTACACACACACACATCCACTCACTCACCCGTACAGTCACTCATACTTATGGTCACTCAGTACAGGACTATCATATGCACTCTTACTCCTATATAGACACTCAAACACTGCCACTCATCCATAGAGGTACTCACACACCTAGTCAGTCATGCAAATAATTAAACACACTGCCATTTACTCACCTATACAGTTATACACACACCAGCTCACTTAATCATACAAATACTAGCACATTGTTACGCTCTTATACAATAACTGATACAAGCACACACGCATCCATACAGCCACTATCACAATCACTCACTCTCGCTTATAGCTATTTATATACTCCAACACACATATATACTGCCTTTCACATATGTAGTTACTCACACATGTACCACTGGGACATACATTCACTCACTAACACACTCTTACACACACTTACCCACCCATACAGTCTATCACAGATGCACTCTTGAAACCATCCACCCAGTTAATCACCCACTCACACATCTATGCACATTGTCGCACACACCCCTCCCACACAAACACTCAGGCACCCATACAGATACTCAGACAACCATTCAATAACTCATATAGACACTCATGTAGCTATTCACAAACACATGCAGCCACTTACACAGCAACAGACAGACGGATACAGACATTCACCCAGTTTAGTCACTAACCCATGCATTCAGTAAGATACGTTAAATCACTCACTTATAGAGTCAGTCACGCACCTACTAAATCATCCATACATACACTTATACAGCCACTCATTCTTCAATACGTCTTTTCCTATATATATTAAAAATATTTAAACTTTACAGAAACACACAGTCACTGCATGATGTCATCAGTGATGTCATTTGAGATGTCATCAGTGATGTCATCAGTGATGTCACTGACCATGTCATGAGTGATGTAATATGTGACGTCATCAGCAGTGCATTGCGGGCGCGAGTTATAGTTACCTGAACTAACTATAACGGGGAATTTCACGGGTTTTGTACGAGTGCAATGTCCAACTAACTATAACTGTCCCTAAAACCTATGGTTTTTTCAGTGAATTTGTAAGGTTTTTTAAATGCTAATTTCTAACTATAACGTGCCTGAAACCTATGGTTTTTTCAGTGAATTTCAAAGGTTTTTTAAATGCTAATTCCTAACTAAAACATGTCTGAAACCTATGGTTTTTTTCAGTGAATATATATATATATATATACATATATATTCCGTCCTTAGACTGAATATTAGTGTACGTGTTTTGTCAATTAAATTTCTAGAACAGCATGTTGGAGCACACTAAGTCCTTTTCTGGTACTAAGCGATTCTTTAATAAGGCACATTCTGAGTTCACAGCCGATCAACAGAAAGGAAACGTTCATGGCTTGTGCAGGTGCTGGGAGCAGCAACCAGCCCTGGCAATCTGCTCCCGAGCAGCCCCAGTAGCGCGGGTGGTGGACTACTGTGAGGCACCGCTCCAGCTTTTGTTACAAGGGGCCGATATTACCGGCCCCCAGTAACAAAACCGGCACCCACCCTTCAGCCCAGTGCCCACTACGGCCAGTCCGGCCCTGGTGCTGGGCATTGTACAGATAAGCAGTAAGTATTTTTGGCTGTCATTTTATGCTTGTTAGCAGTCAGCGCATTAGTGATCTGTGTTTTTTTGTTTTTGCACCTTATGTGTCAAAGGAGGCATATTGAAATAAATTAATGTTTCATAAACCAGACCACTACTCAAAAAAACGTCCGCCGACCACAGACTCTGCGGCAACCCCAGATAACTCAAAAAGTACCAGTCAATCTCCCTGTTCCCATTCCCAGTGAAGGTACTGGAAACAATCATCAACTATCAACTTGTGACACACCTGGAGCAGAACCAGCTACCTGACGCCTCCTGATTCGACTTCCGCAGCAATCACGGCACCAAAACCGCCCTGATTGCAGCCACCAACGACATCTGAACACTCCTCGACTGAGGAGAAACAGCAGCTTTGATTCTCTTCGGCCTCTCGCAGCGTTCGACACCGTATCCCACCACACACTGATCGAAAGACTCCACCACATCGGCACCCAAGGGGACGCGCTCAGATGGATCACCTCCTTCCTCACCGGAAAAAAAACAGAGATCCACCCCCTACTTTTCACCTCTATACCCAAGGAGGTCTGCGGTGTCCTTCAGGGCACATCCCTCAGCCCCATGTTTTTCAATGCATATATGATCCCACTGGCCAACATCGTTAGGCCCCACGGTCTCAGCATAATTTCCCATGCAGATTCCCAACTCCTCCTCTCACTCACCGATGACCCCACCACCACCAGAACCAAATTCCACAGATGCATGACAAACGTCGCAGACTGGATAAAGAATAACTGCCTGCAGCTGAACACAGAAGAGACGAAAGTACTGATCTTTGGCAAAAGCAGCAACACATGAAACGACTCCTGGTGGCCAGCAGACCTAGAACCCGCACCCACTCCCTTCAACCGCGCCACAAACCTTGGAATCATCATTGACAACAAGTTCACCATGAAATCACAGATCAAAGCTGACTCCTCCATCTGCTTCTTCACTCTGCGCATGCAACGTAAGATCTTCAAGTGGCTACCCCTACACAAGAGACGTACTGTGACACAAGCCCTCATCATGAGTCGACTGGACTACGACAATGCCCTCTACGTAGGATTCGCCAGACACCTTATACAGAGACTTCAGACCATACAGAATGCAGCAGCTAGACTCATCCTTGTCCTTCACCGACGAACCCACATCACACCCCACCTGAGGAAAGTCCACTGGCTCCTTGTAATGAAGAGATGCCAATTCAAGATGCTGACCCATTCACTCACGGCTCTACACAACGAAGGACTTCCACCCACCATTGAGAAGACTATGCTCTGCCTCCCTTTCACTTACTCATACTCCCTGCATGTACTGAAGCAGAACTGGAGGACGCTCCTTCTCCCACATTGCAGCAAAGACCTGGAACGCCTCCTCATGCACCTCTGGACCATCACCTCACTTCCGGAACTCCGAATGGTCCTCAAGACCTGGATGTTCGGAGAAGCCTCCGGGGCCTGCAAGTGCCTGGATCCCCTATCGGTTGATTGACCGCCCTTTATAAATCCTGATTATAAATCCTGATTGATGAGGATACGTACTGTCTTCTCCCCGCCTCTGGATTTGCAGCATTTGCTGCTTTTACAATATGTACATGTTTGGCAAGTGTTTATTTTTCTAGTCTTTAATACCACCATCAGAATGTTGACGACTAGTGAATATTGACCCCCTTGACTATATATATATATATATATATATTCACTGAAAAAACCATAGGTTTTAGGGACAGTTATAGTTAGTTGGACATTGCACTCGTACAAAACCCGTGAAATTCCCCTGTTATAGTTAGTTCAGCTAACTATAACTCGCGCCCCGCAATGCACTGCTGATGACGTCACATATTACATCACTCATGACATGGTCAGTGACATCACTGATGACATCACTGATGACATCTCAAATGACATCACTGATGACATCATCCAGTGACTGTGTTTCTGTAAAGTTTAAATATGTTTAATATATATAGGGAAAGGCGTATTGAAGAATGAGTGGGTGTATAAGTGTCTGAATGGATGATTTAGTACGTGAGTGACTGACTCTACAAGTGAGTGATTAAACGTATCTTACTGAATGCATGGGTTAGTGACTAAACTGTGTGAATGTCTGTATCCGTCTGTTTGTTGGTGTGTAAGTGGATGCATGGATTTGCGAATAGCTACATGAGTGTCTATATGGGTTATTGATTGGTTCTCTGAGTATCTGTATGGCTGCCTGAGTGTTTGTGTGGGTGGGGTGTGTGTGACTCTATACATAGATGTGTGAGTGGGTGATTCACTGGGTGCATGATTTCAAGAGTGCATCTGTGATGGACTGCTTGGATGGGTGAGTGTGTGTATGGGTGTGTTAGTGAGTGAATGTTATCTCAGTGGTACATGTGCGAGTAACTACATATGTAAAAGGCAGTATATATGTGTGTTAGAGTATTTAAATGGCTATAAGTGAGAGTGTGTTATTGTGAGAGTGGCTGTATGGATGCGTGTGTGCTTGTATCAGTTATTGTATAAGAGCGTAAGAATGTGCTAGTATTTGTATGAGTAAGTGAGCTGGTGTGTGTATAACTGTATAGGTGAGTAAATGGGTGTGTGATTAATTTTTTGCATGACTGACTAGGTGTGTGAGTACCTCTATGGATGAGTGGCGGTGTGTGAGTGTTTATATAGGTGTATGAGTGCATATGATAGTCCTGTACTGAGTGACTGTAAGTATGAGTGACTGTACAGGTGAGTGAGTGGATGTGTGTGTAGACCTAAGAATCAGTGAGTGGGTATGTAGTTTTTGGTGTTGGAGTGTCTATGGTTTTGAGAATGGCAGTCTGTAATTTAGAGTGGGTGTATCAAAAGTTATATTAGGGTGTGAGAAGATGCATGAAATTATCACATGGATGATGTCATCAGTGATGTCATTTGAGATGTCATCAGTGATGTCATCAGTGATGTCACTGACCATGTCATGAGTGATGTAATATGTGACGTCATCAGCAGTGCATTGCGGGCGCGAGTTATAGTTAGCTGAACTAACTATAACAGGGGAATTTCACGGGTTTTGTACGAGTGCAATGTCCAACTAACTATAACTGTCCCTAAAACCTATGGTTTTTTCAGTGAATTTCAAAGGTTTTTTAAATGCTAATTTCTAACTATAACGTGCCTGAAACCTATGGTTTTTTCAGTGAATTTCAAAGGTTTTTTAAAAGCTAATTTCTAACTATAACGTTCCCTGAAACCTATGATTTTTTAAGTGAATTTCAAAGGTTTTTTAAATGCTAGTTTCTAACTATGCCAACAGAGGTAGGACATGTGAAGAAAGAAGAAAAAACGCACAGAAAGAAGCAAAAGATGTGCAGAAAGAACCAACAGAGGAGCAGAAAGAGGCCTTGTTGCAAAATCATCCTGTGCCCACAACTTTTTCAGATGGGTACTGGTGCTAACTGACTCTGACTAACCAGAGCCAGTGCGCGTTTGCACAGTGGTGAAGGGAGGGGGCCTGAGGTGACATGTGTGCAAACGCGCCCCGTGGCGCGTTTTAAGTTGCGGGATTAAGTCCCCTTGAATCCTGAGGGTCCCTGGGGCCCAACTAGCCCCCCAGGTACCTACAGTTAGGACCACAGAGCTGAGTTGCAGAGAGGCGTTCCGAGGCCACGCACCTTTTTTCACCTCTCTGCAACGCAACTCTGTTGTGCTTACTGAAGGTACCTGGTGGGATTGTTGGCCCCCAGGATTCAAAGGGAATTAACTCCCCAACTTAAAACGCACCACAGGGCGTGTTTGCGCACATGTCACCTGAGGCCCCGCCCTCTCCCTTCACCACTGTGCAAACGCGCCCCGTGGCGCGTTTTAAGTTGGGAGATTAGGTCACCTTGAATCCTGAGAGTCCCCGGGGCCCAACTAGCCCACCAGGTACTTCCAGTAAGCACCACAGGCCTGCGTTGCAATGCCTGTAACAAATTGTGCAGTTGTGTTTAGGTAGTGAAGAGGGTCGTGCTGGGGGTAGTGTTTTAGGGTTTAGGGTAGTGCAGTGGTGTTTGTGTAGTGTAGGGGGTCATGCTGGGGGTAGATTTAGGGTTTAGGGTAGTGCAGTGGTGTTTGGGTAGTGTAGGGAGTCGTGCTGGGGGAGTGTTTTAGGGTTTAGGGTAGTACAGTGGTGTTTGGGTAGTGTAGGGGGTCATGCTGGGGGTTAGTGTTTTAGGGTTTTAGGGTTTAGGGTAGAGCAGTGGTGTTTGGGTAGTGTAGGGGATACTGCTGGGGGTAGTGTTTTAGGGTTTAGGGTAGTGCAATGGTGTTTGGGTAGTGTAGGGGTACTGCTGGGGGTAGTGTTTTAGGGTTTAGGGTAGTGCAGTGGTGTTTGGGTAGCATAGGGGTACTGCTGGGGGTAGTGTTTTATGGTTTAGGGTAGTGCAGTGGTGTTTGGATAGTGTAGGGGTTCGTGCTGGGGTAGTTTTTTAGGGTTTAGGGTAGTGCAGTGGTGTTTGTGTAGTGTAGGAGGTCATGTTTTAGGGTTTAGGGTAGTGCAGTGGTCTTTGGGTAGTGTAGGGAGTCGTGCGGGGGTATTGTTTTAGAGTTTAGGGTAGTGCAGTGGTCTTTGGGTAGTGTAGGGGGTTGTGCGGGGGTAGTGTTTTAGGGATTAGGGTAGTGCATTGGTGTTTGGGTAGTGTAGGGGTCATGCGGGGGTAGTGTTTTAGGGTTTAGGGCAGTGCAGTGGTGTTTAGGTAGTGTAGGGGGTCGTGCTGGGGGGAGTGTTTTAGGGTTTAGGGCAGTGCAGTGGTGTTCGGGTAGTGTAGGGGGTCATGCTGGGGGAGTGTTTTAGGGTTTAGGGCAGTGCAGTCGTGTTCGGGTAGTGTAGGGGGTTGTGCTGGGGGAGTATTTTAGGGTTTAGGGTAGTGCAGTGGTGTTCGGGTAGTGTAGGGGGTCATGCTGGGGGTAGTGTTCTAGGGTTTAGGGCAGTGCAGTGGTGTTCGGGCAGTGTAGGGGGTCGTGCTGGGGGTGGTGTTTCAGGGTTTAGGGCAGTGCAGTGGTGTTTGGGCAGTGTAGGGGGTTGTGCAGGGGGTGGTGTTTCAGGGTTTAGGGCAGTGCTGTGGTGTTCAGGCAGTGTAGGGGGTCGTGCAGGGGTGGTGTTTCAGGGTTTAGGGCAGTGGTGTTCAGGCAGTGTAGGGGGTCATGCTGGGGGTGGTGTTTCAGGGTTTCGGGCAGTGCAGTGGTGTTCGAGCAGTAAAGGGGGTCGTGCTGGGGGTGGTGTTTCAGGGTTTAGGGCAGTGCAGTGGTGTTCCGGCAGTGTAGGGGGTCGTGCAGGGAGTGGTGTTTCAGGGTTTAGTGCAGTGGTGTTCGGGCAGTGTAGGGGGTCGTGCTGGGGTTGTGTTTCAGGGTTTAGGGCAGTGCAGTGGTGTTCGGGCAGCGTAGGGTGTCGTGCTGAGGGGTGGTGTTTCAGGGTTTAGGGCAGTGCAGTAGTGTTTGGGCAGTGTAGGGGGTCGTGCTGGGGGAGTGTTTTAGGGTTTAGGGCAGTGCAGTCGTGTTCGGGTAGTGTAGGGGGTCGTGCTGGGGGAGTATTTTAGGGTTTAGGGTAGTGCAGTGGTGTTCGGGTAGTGTAGGGGGTCATGCTGGGGGTAGTGTTCTAGGGTTTAGGGCAGTGCAGTGGTGTTCGGGCAGTGTACGGGGTCGTGCTGGGGGTGGTGTTTTAGGGTTTAGGGCAGTGCAGTGGTGTTCGGGCAGTGTAGGGGGTCGTCTTGGGGGTGGTGTTTCAGGGTTTAGGGCAGTGCAGTGGTGTTCGGGCAGTGTAGGGGGTCGTGCAGGGGGTGGTGTTTCAGGGTTTAGGGCAGTGCAGTGGTGTTCGGGCAGTGTAGGGGGTCGTGCAGGGGTGGTGTTTCAGGGTTTAGGGCAGTGGTGTTCGGGCAGTGTAGAGGGTCATGCTATGGGTGGTGTTTCAGGGTTTAGGGCAGTGCAGTGGTGTTGGAGCAGTAAAGGGGGTCATGCTGGGGGTGGTGTTTCAGGGTTTAGGGCAGTGCATTGGTGTTCGGGCAGTGTAGGGGGCGGTGCAGGGGGTGGTGTTTCAGGGTTTAGGGCAGTGCGGTGTTGTTCGGGCAGTATAGGGGGTCCTGCAGGGGGTGGTGTTTCAGGGTTTAGGGCAGTGCAGTGGTGTTCGGGCAGTGTAGGGGGTCGTGCAGGGGGTGGTGTTTCAGGGTTTAGGGCAGTGCAGTGGTGTTCGGGCAGTTTAGGGGGCGGTGCAGGGGGTGGTGTTTTAGGGTTTAGGGCAGTACAGTGGTGTTCGGGCATTGTAGGGGGTGGTGCTGGGGCTGGTGTTTCAGGGTTTAGGGCAGTGCAGTGGTGTTCGGGCAGTGTAGGGGGTCGTGCTGGGGCTGGTGTTTCAGGGTTTAGGGCAGTGCAGTGGTGTTCGGGCAGTGTAGGGGGTCGTGCTGGGGCTGGTGTTTCAGGGTTTAGGGCAGTGCAGTGGTGTTCGGGCAGTGTAGGGGGTCATGCTGGGTCTGGTGTTTCAGGGTTTAGGGCAGTGCAGTGGTGTTCGGGCAGTGTAGGGGGTCTTGCTGGGGCTGGTGTTTCAGAGTCTAGGGCAATGCAGTGGTGTTCGGGCAGTGTAGGGGGTCTTGCTGGGGCTGGTGTTTCAGGGTTTAGGGCAGTGCAGTGGTGTTCGGGCAGTGTAGGGGTCATGCTGGGGGTGGTGTTTCAGGGTTTAGGGCAGGGCAGTGGTGTTCGGGCAGTGTAGGGGGTCGTGCTGGGGCTAGTGTTTCAGGGTTTAGGGCAGAGCAATGGTGCTCAGGCAGTGTAGGGGGTTGTGCTGGGGGTGATGTTTCAGGGTTTATGGCAGTGCAGTGGTGTTAGGGCAGTGTAGGGGGTCGTGCTGGGGGTGGTGTTTCAGGGTTTAGGGCAGTGCAGTGGTGTTCCGGCAGTGTAGGGGGTCGTGCAGGGGGTGGTGTTTCAGGGTTTAGTGCAGTGGTGTTCGTGCAGTGTAGGGGGTCGTGCTGGGGTGGTGTTTCAGGGTTTAGGGCAGTGCAGTGGTGTTCGGGCAGTGTAGGGTGTCGTGCTGAGGGGTGGTGTTTCAGGGTTTAGGGCAGTGCAGTAGTGTTTGGGCAGTGTAGGGGGTCGTGCAGGGGGTGGTGTTTCAGGGTTTAGGGCAGTGCAGTGGTGTTCGGCCAGTGTAGGGAATCTTGCTGGGGGTGGTGTTTCAGGGTTTAGGGCAGTGCAGTAGTTTTCGGGCAGTGTAGGCAGTCGTTCTGGGGCTGGTGTTTCAGGGTTTAGGGCAGTGCAGTGGTGTTCGGGCAGTGTACGGGGTTGTGCTGGGGCTGGTGTTTCAGGGTTTAGGGCAGTGCAGTGGTGTGCGGGCAGTGTATGGGGTTGTGCTGGGGGTGGTGTTTCAGGGTTTAGGGCAGTGCAGTGGTGTTCGGGCAGTGTAGGGGGTCGTGCTGGGAGTGGTGTTTCAGGGTTTAGGGCAGTGCAGTGGTGTTTGGGCAGTGTAGGGGGTCGTGCTGGGGCTGGTGTTTCAGGGTTTAGGGCAGTGCAGTGGTGTTCGGGCAGTGTAGGGGGTCATGCTGGGGGTGGTGTTTCAGGGTTTAGAGCAGTGCAGTGGTGTTCGGGCAGTGTAGGGGGTCTTGCTGGGGGTGGTGTTTCAGGGTTTAGGGCAGTGCAGTGGTGTTCGGGCAGTGTAGGGGGTCTTGCTGGGGGTGGTGTTTCAGGGTTTAGGGCAGTGCAGTGGTGTTCGTGCAGTGTAGGGGGTCGTGCTGGGGGTGGTGTTTCAGGGTTTAGGGCAGTGCAGTAGTGTTCGGGCACTGTAGGATGTCGTGCAGGGGGTGGTGTTTCAGGGTTTAGGGCAGTGCAGTGGTGTTCTGGCAGTGTAGGGGGTCATGCTGGGGGTGGGGTTTCAGGGTTTAGGGCAGTACAGTGGTGTTCGGGCAGTGTAGGGGGTCGTGCAGGGGGTGGTGTTTCAGGGTAGTGCAGTGGTGTTCGGGCAGTGTAGGGGGTCGTGCTGGGGCTGGTGTTTCAGGGTTTAGGGCAGTGCAGTGGTGTTCGGGCAGTGTAGGGGGTGTTGCTGGGGTGATGTTTCAGGGTTTGGGGCAGTGGTGTTCGGGCAGTATAGGGGGTCTTGCTGGGGGTGATGTTTCAGGGTTTAGGGCAGTGCAGTGGTGTTCGGGCAGTGTAGGGGGTCTTGCTGGGGGTAGTGTTTCAGGGTTTAGGGCAGTGCAGTGGTGTTCGGGCAGTGTAGGGGGTTGTGGAGGGGGTGGTGTTTCAGGGTTTAGGGCAGTGCAGTGGTGTTCGGGCAGTGTAGGGGGTCGCGCTGGGGGTGGTGTTTCAGGGTTTAGGGCAGTGCAGTGGTGTTCGGGCAGTGTTGCGGGTCATGCACGGGGTGGTGTTTCAGGGTTTAGGGCAGTGCAGTGGTGTTCGGGCAGCGTAGGGTGTTGTGCTTGGGCTGGTGTTTCAGGGTTCAGGGCAGTGCAGTGGTGTTCAGGCAGTGTAGGGGGTCATGCTGAGGCTGGTGTTTCACAGTTTAGGGCAGTGCAGTGGTGTTCGGGCAGTGTAGGGGGTCGTGCTGGGGCTGGTGTTTCAGGGTTTAGGGCAGTGCAGTGGTGTTCGGGCAGTGTAGGCGGGTCATGCTGGGGCTGGTGTTTCAGGGTTTAGGGCAGTGCAGTGGTGTTCGGGCAGTGTAGGGGGTCGTGCTGGGGCTGGTGTTTCAGGGTTTAGGGCAGTGCAGTGGTGCTCGGGCAGTGTACGGGGTCGTGCTGGGGGTGATGTTTCAGGGTTTAGGGTAGTGCAGTGGTGTTTGGACAGTGTAGGGGGTCGTGCAGGGGCTGGTGTTTCAAGGTTTAGGGCAGTGCAGTGGTGTTCGGGCAGTGTAGGGGGTCGTGCTGGGGCTGGTGTTTCAGGGTTTTGGGCAGAGCAGTGGTGTTCGGGCAGTGTAGGGGGTCATGCTGGGGGTAGTGTTTCAGGGTTTAGGGCAGTGCAGTGGTGTTCGGGCAGTGTAGGGGGTCGTGCTGGGGGTGGTGTTTCAGGGTTTAGGTCAGTGGTGTTCGGGCAGTGTAGGGGGTCTTGCTGGGGGTGATGTTTCAGGTTTTAGGGCAGTGCAGTGGTGTTCGGGCAGTGTAGGGGGTCTTGCTGGGGGTGATAGTTTCAGGGTTTAGGGCAGTGCAGTGGTGTTCGGGCAGTGTAGGGGGTCATGCTGGGGTGGTGTTTCAGGGTTTAGGGCAGTGCAGTGGTGTTGGGGCAGTGTAGGGGGTCGTGAAGGGGTGGTGTTTCAGGGTTTAAGGCAGTGCAGTGGTGTTCGGGCAGTGTAGGGGGTCGTGCTAGGGGTGGTGTTTCAGAGTTTAGGGCAGTGCAGTGGTGTTCGGGCAGTGTAGGGGGTCATGCTGGGGGTGGTGTTTCAGGGTTTAGGGCAGTGCAGTGGTGTTCGGGCAGTATAGGGGGTCATGCAGGGGGTAGTGTTTTAGGGTTTAGGGTAGTGCAGTGGTGCTTGTGTAGTGTAGGGGGTAATGCTGGGGGTAGTGTTTTAGGGTTTAGGGTAGTGCAGTGGTGTTTGTGTAGTGTAGGGGGTCATGTTTTAGGGTAGTGCAGTGGTGTTTGGGTAGTGTAGGGGGTCGTGCTGGTGGTAGTGTTTTAGGATTTAGGTTAGTGCAGTGGTGTTTGGGTAGTGTAGGTGGTCGTGCTGGGGGTAGTGTTTTAGGGTTTAGGATAGTGCAGTGGTGCTTGTGTAGTGTAGGGGGTCGTGCTGGGGGTAGTGTTTTAGGGTTTAAGGTAGTGCAGTGGTGTTTTTGTAGTGTAGGGGGTCATGTTTTAAGATGCAATGCTCCAATACCTGACCAGTCTGCACTACATAAAACTGCAAAAAAACTAAAAATAAAAAGTGTTTTGCACACTTTTGTCATTGGGCTATATGTGGGCTACATCTGGGTAATATTTGTGCTACATTTGGGCTCTTTGTTCACTGGTGGCCATCTTGGAAGACTTCTTTGTTATGAAGTTTCCTAATGTCTTCATTTACTGCAGTCTTCTCAGTAGGAAATGCTTTCAGTTTTTTACTTTGATTCCATCAAGAAGGCATTCAGATGTGTCTCACATCTGCCATAAATTCAGAGAATGTTAGCACTCTAGTTGCTCATTAGATCACTGGAGTAAAGCTACTGCTCACCAGGGAGTTAACTGGTAGTCTGCTGCTGGTATTGAAAGTGATTGTTTCAGTCTGCATGTCAGAATTTTCTAATGAAATAGAAGAGGATATGAGATCTCACTTAAAACATGCCCTAATTTTTCTTTCTGCAGCACTAACCAAAATTTCTATTTCAAAAAGAACCCCTCATTTTGTTCCTTTTTAAATTAAATGTTTTAAGTGTTACCGGTTTATTCCAATCAAGATGGCTTCAGGTGTGCCATACTTTTGTCATAAGTAAGGCTGTTAGCGCTCTAGTTGTTCTTTAGAACACTCTGGGAAGCTGCAGTAGAACACAAAGGCATCAACTGGCAGGCTGCTCCTGTTGAAATATAACAGGAAGATATTTGAGATCACACTTGAAATATGTCCTAATTTTTCTTTCTACAGCACTAACCATAATTTCTATGACAAAATGAACCCCCTCATTTTGTTCCTTTTTAAATTAAATGTTTTAAGTGTTACCAGTTTATTCCAATCAAGATGGCTTCAGGTGTGCCATACTTTTGTCATAAGTAAGGCTGTTAGCACTCTAGTTGTTCTTTAGAACACTCTGGGAAGCTGCAGTAGAACACAAAGGCATCAACTGGCAGGCTGCTCCTGTTGAAATATAACAGGAAGATATTTGAGATCACACTTGAAACATGTCCTAATTTTTCTTTCTACAGCATTAACCATAATTTCTATGACAAAATGAACCCCATCATTTTGTTCCTTTTTAAATTAAATTGTTTAAGTGTTACCAGTTTATTCCAATCAAGATGGCTTCAGGTGTGCCATACTTTTGTCATAAGTAAGGCTGTTAGCACTCTAGTTGTTCTTTAGAACACTCTGGGAAGCTGCAGTAGAACACAAAGGAATCAACTGACAGTCTCTGCCCTTGTTGGATGTACATGTTTTACTGAGAATGTCAGACTTCATTCTCACATGAGTGAGAAAGATAATGTGAATTTACAGAAAATATGCTCTCATTTTAGCTTCTGGAGCACCTTCCAAACCTCCATGGGACAAGCATGAGAAAATAGTGTTCTCTCAAACATGATTCATGATATCCCAGCAGAAGGTTTTTCACATGGTAAAATCACCTTAGAATACACCACAATTCCTAAAATTAGTATGGTACCATCAACAAATAAATTCTAATGTAACTAAAGCCTGTTATCACCCTTTATAGTTCTCCTTTTGGTGACCCTCAAAATCTTCTATTCACTACAATGCATTTCAATGAGGTACTATCATTTATATTGGTCCCAAGATGGCTGCCAGCAATTCCAGGATGAAGTGCTGACAGCCAATCAGATCTCACGATGACATGTGTGGTTAGGCTCCGCCCAGATATATATGTGACTTTACTTTTGATTTTCTCAGGAACTACTGAACGGATTTACACCATTTAAGCAAAAGGCACGACACTGAACCAAGGGCTACCTCTTTGCCAAATTTGGTGTAATTCCGTTCAGCAGTTCGGGCTGTAGCTGCGACTAAAGGTTCCTATGGAAAAATGAATGGGGAAAACGCGTTTTGGGACCCCCTTTTTCTCGGCCCCCGCTTGACGTATCACCCCGAGACTTTCAGGATAGGAGCGGACCGGAGCGCCCCAACAAGTTGGAAACTTTTGCGAAGATTCATCAACCGGCGCCAACGTTATTTCAAATAGAATGTCGCGGATTTCCTATGGATAATAGGTTTTAACTATAACTATCTACTGGCGACCGCCAGTAGAAAATATATATATATATATATATATATATATATATATATATATATATATATATATACTCTTCACCCATCACACTGTAAATGTGGTCGTCACGGAAATCAGTTATCAAAGACATTATTCACATTAACGCCCTTTAATCCAGGGCCACTAAAGAAACAGACATCAAAGCTTTAGATCTTCACCTGCCACCTCTGGCACTGGAGCTCAGTTAAAATGTTGGGCCCTCCTTTGTGGGATTTTGGTGCAGGGCAGTGCTGCACCATGGAGCAAGGGTGCCTCCATTGCATGCAGGATTGCTTTTGTGCAGGGAGGGGCACCTTCCTGCCACAAAACAATCCTAAGAGGCGTTTTCCTCTTTCTATGTGTGCTACATAAAATATTTCTCCTTTTTACTCCTCACCTCGGGAGTCCTAAGAATTTGGCTCTTCCCCAGGTTTACATGATTTTGTAAATCTGGGGCAATATCAATATCCATGGGTGTTGCATGGAAACACCCACTGCAATGCCCATGGAACACCTTCCAGGCACAGAGTAAGGCAATGCATTGATTTGCACTGCGTTGCCTTACTCAAAATTTATGAGGTCACTCAAAGCCGTACAGGGTGGCTTTGCATGGCTTTATAAATCAGATTCAGAGCCCTGCATCGCGGATGGTGCTAAACCGATGCAGCGCCCTCATAAATAAGCCCTTACGCTAAAATCACATAAATGAAGGCCTTGGGTCTTTATTTATGAGAGCTGATGCATCACTGCTGTGAGGCAGCGATGCATTAGAAAATGTGCTGCTGTACGAAAGTTTCAAACGCCTTGGATGCACCGTATTTACGGTACAGTGCACCATGACGTATGGTCCCACTGTGCATCAATAAAAATGACGTTTCTGTTTTGAAGAAAAAACATTTCTCCATACCTCAAAAGGGAGAGATGGAGCATGCAGCAAGAGTGAGGGAAACAACCCCAACCACCCCAGCACCAGTTAGGATGTCCAGACAGACTCCCATGGGAAGAGAAAGAGTAATTTTAGTGATAAGGACAATCAAATTCTGAAAACAGAGGTGACAATGTATGAAAATAAACTCTTTGTCACCTCCAAATTGCCATTAGGGAAATAAGAGGCCATTTGGCAGTCCATAGTGGACAAGATTAACAGTGGTGGGCAAACTTAAAGTACAGAGCCAGAGTGCAAGAAGTGCTGGCATGATTATTAGTGTAGGACCAAGGAGAAACTGGCCAATAACCTGAAGGCAGTCATGTGGACCAGAGTAGGAGGACCTGAGGACCAGGAGAAGCTGACCCTCTTGGAGGAGCAGGTGGCATCCGTCACCCCTGCAGAGTTGGTGGCAGGAGTTCCCGGACAGGACAGTGCTGGGTTTGAGGATCAACAAGACCCACAAGGTAAGTGGCAAGATTGGAAAACATGCCAAAAAAGTAATGCTCTGCAGCACAGCAAGCTATGTCCTGCGCTGTACTGCGCTGAGTGCCAGGGAAAGGATTGGAATATCTCACATATCCAGTCATACATCATATAAATGTAAGTCAAACTATCCAATTACATGTTGCACAGGCCAGTCCAGCTCCATCATGTTTGTCCAGTCCATGTGTGATGTGCAGCACCAGTCCAGATTCACCTTTGTATGCTGGGACTTGTAGTAGAATGTTTAACATAAGTGACCAGGGCTATAAGTCCAACAATACAATAAAAAAAGCTGAACTGGAACACCACATCATGCATGGACACTGAAACCCTGCCCGCCCTCGCTTTCACAATGCAGCTCCCCTTGCACCATGAGGCTACCGTGTCTGTCTTGGGGGCATGCAGCCAAATCTGGACTGTAATGCAGTAGAATGGAATGGGGTTTGCAGAGGATTAACTCCTCATCTGAGAGGGGGTACAGGTGTGGTGTATCTGAAGTATCACCTCATAGGAATATACGAAGAGCCACATATATAATCACTAGCATGAAACTACATTGCATGCAGCTGTACCAATGTGTGGGGTGAGAGCACACAGGTGTCGGATGCCATGTTAGAGACCATGTTCCTCCTGTCATGTAGAAATCTAAACTGGGGGTGGGGTGAATGCACGAAATGCACACAAGAAGACCATGAGTGTTTTTGGAAGAATAGATGGTGTGTGAACGTGGTGGGCCCCTAGTAGTGTAGTTCAATGTAGGTGACACTGAGCATATTAAACTGGCACTGTGTCTGAATGAATGGGGAGATACTGCATAGCAAGGCGGTAAGAAGTGATGTGTCTACTGAAAGGTAGCCTGACCGATACTCATGCACTGCTGTGTCTGATAGTGTCACACTTGTGATGCAGCTGGGAAGGGATGCCCTAGAAGAGGGCATTAGTGTACTACATCCTACATGTGATGTGGATTTTGGTGAAGATGTAGCATGTGTCAGGAGGGGTTTGGGAAGAGAAATGTCTGATTATGCCACATATGTCAAAGAAGGAGGAGGTCAAACAGGGAATTGTGAAGTGACTGGATGAGATAGGTTTCCATGATGATGAGCAGGTATTAGTGATGTTTGGAGGGTGAGGTTTATGGGCCTAGTTGTATGGCCAACCTGGGTAGGTACATGTCATAGAATGCCATAACTCCTAGCACGTGGGTCTTCGCTTAAGCCATAGCCCTCAGATACAGGTAGCCATGTCGGTCAATTGCAAATAGTGACTCACATTGGGGTTGTTGGTGTCACATGAGAGTCAAATGATCATCTGTGTGTCATCAGTAAGTGACAGAAAGTTGAATCCCTGGATCCAGTAGAGGACTGGCAGAGGAGACATGTGCAGGTATATGTGAGTGGGGCTGAGTTGAGCCATGTGTGATATTCTGCAGATAACCAAATCTGGCAATGACAAAATGGGGTTAGCGTCAGTGGTAGCAACCTTTCTAGTTTGACTTGGACCTATCCCCTCAGAGTTGGTACTCAGTGCCTACAGTTCAGAACTATGGAGACAACTGTGTGTGTATTGACATCACATAAGTATACACAATAAGGAAAACCATGGTACGTACATGCCCTTACACATACTTGCAGTGTAACAAGGCTGCTATCTGTGTAGAGTTGTCAAATATGAGCCCTTGGCCACACTGTATGGAAAATCTCTTTGAACTATTGAACGTCATGGTGTGACAATAAGCATATGTACCTTGAGAGCCACACAGTGAAAAAGACCAAATATTCACACAATTGCAGAATTGCACAAATTGGGTCCTGTGCTGCATGTGAGCTACTAACACATTTTCGCACAACCACAGGTATGTTGCTCAGTTATCATGACAATGTCATTATGCACATACATCAGCCTCAATGCTTAAATTGAAGATATGCTATAAGTACAATCAAAATTCATGCACTGACAATATGCAGATACTAATGGCCAGACTCCTTCTGTATAGCATCATACTGATGCCGCTCAAGGATTTAGAAGCCCAGTTCTACACCTTGGATGTCATTTAGCAAGAACTGCAACTATTAAGTATTTGGGTTTGTGTGTCAAATGATAGATGATGTAATAAGTCACACTAGGATACTTAGGGACATTGTGTCCCTTTGTCCCTGAGAGCCCTAACATGCATTGAGTGTCAGTGAAACCACACATGACATCAATTGTACTAGATACACAGATAACAAATTATAGGAACCAGAGCACAGACCCTGGAAACAAGCTACACATCCCTAGGCTAAGAGGAAACATCAAACTAGTGTATTTTATAACTTAGAAAGTAGTTTCACAAATGGTCATGCATGAAGTGTCACACTTAGCAAGTATTCATTGCCAAGGATGATTTGCGTTTCTGGGCAGGTGCTGCCCAGTTTCACGGATACTAACCAACAAACAGCAATGAGGTACTAGTACAATGGTGCAAGGGTGAGTGGATAAGTGTCAGGCAACAATGTGTGTCCCAACACAGTCATGAATGGGTACTATGGGGTGACAGATCCATCCCTACTATACATGTAGCATAACTTACACACATAGTGCTACAGTATGTGCCTATCTGTGTTAGGCTGAGTGTCCATTCACACAAAGAGGACCTCTTACAGAACCCAAAGAATGTTGAAGATTCCTTGAGTGACTCTATTGCAACGTTGACTGGCTCTTGTCCATAGGCATCTCAGAAAGTTACACATATCTACAAACACTGCAGGGAAATCCTACATCATGCACTCAATTCAACATAAGCAATTATGCCAACTCTTACGAAAGTAAATAATTACTCATTTGTGAAAGTAGAAAACAAATTATATATGAAATTGTTATTATCACTAACTGAAGCTACCTACCCTACACTAACACTATCCAAACTAAGCCTAAACTAACTTAACCAACCTATCCTACACTAACTTATCTTAACACTATCTTAACCTACCTAAACTTAGCATAATCTATGCTATACATTTACCACAATAGACATGTTAAACATCAACCCCCCCCCCCCAACTCCCTTAACACACATAGTCACACAATACAAACATAAACTAATTACACATTAAAAACTAAACAAATATATATTTTTGGGGCATTTTTAATTTGTATTTTTTTTCTTATAACAAAGCCTAAACATTATCTCTCACCCACTAAAAGCATATCAAAATATAAAATCTACACCCATAAAAAATCTAAGAAAATGTAAAAGCTACCATATCTAAACCTATACTATCTAATAACTACCTAAAATACTATAATATATAGGAAAATATTACATTTAAATACAAATGTTTACAGCAGTACTGATATCTGCTACACGCACTACTCTAGGTTAGACAAGCAGATTCACTGAAGGCCCTGCTCGTCACGGATCTCGTCCAGTTTTTGGTTCAGTTTTCTAAGTTCACGGATGATAGGGAAGTGGAGCACCGATTCTGTACGAGGTTGCCTCCTGGACTGTGTGGATAGACGGTGTGTGGCTGCTGGTATAGAAACACTTTGGGCTTCTGTGGCTGGCTTGGTGCACCTCTGGGCTGGCTTGACCCTGCTCTATCCTAGCTTGGCCCTGGTGTGTCCTGGCCAGTGGGCAATGTTGGCATTGCAGGTGTGGTTTGACAAGCAATGTTCCAGGATACCACCACTCTAGCAGCCACATACAGCTTTTGTTATCTTTTTGTATGCCTTAGCTACGTTCCTGACATGTCTGTAACATTCCTAGGGCATTTCAAAAGTTCAGCCTCTTCAACTGTCATGCTTTCTAGGGTGCAAATAGAAAGAATTAGCTAGCACAGTCAGTACATGTACACGACATCTGAAATGAATAGCCTGACTTTGTAACACATTCAAATGTTCTTGACCAGAAACAATACGTGCAATAGGGATAGATATATGGACAATATGTTGTCACAACATAGACATCCCCTACTTGAACCTAGAAAACTGAGTCAAGTGCAATCTGTGTGGGTGCACAAAATGTAAAAGTACTCACAATGAGATAGATACCATATCATACAGGACAAATATTCACACTCATGAAGATCTCCTGATCTACATTTTGACACATGGACCTGGTTACCCTAAATTGGGATTTAGAGTTGCATCCTGCAAATGTGTAGATAAGGTGATACAGTACAGGCAGTGTGGCTTGCCTTTGCATGCCCCATTTGGAATATCACAAGGCTGCACACAGTGCTGCCTTCACCTACTCAGTGTCAGAGAGTCAATACATGGATATGGGGTTGTTATGTACCTCCTGTAGAACATGCTTGTGGACATTATTAACATTTACCTACAGGCAATAGTACGGAAAATACACCATTATCTCCAGCTTCAGACTTGAGGAGAAAATGATGATGAGCCATACTTAACATGCTTATGTATACTCATCATCCTAAGGCTGCATTTGGAGCCATACATCATTAATTGAACATAGCATATCAGTTGTGTGTGTCTGCTTGACAGACTAGTCATCAGGTGGAATCATGTATTTGATATGATACATGAACCCTTTGTTGGACATGGCCCTTCTTAGGGGATTTGACTAAAACATTTTGCTTTTTCTCCTCCAGATTTTTGATGATTCTCTTTCCGTGACCTTAAGACTCTGGGCACTTTTCCATTGCAATGCAGTGGGGGATGAGCGCGCTCCCTTCCTATACATGCTAGAAAGAGGTGCTTAAATGATTGGTTTAGGTGTTGTACCTGTGAGTTCCCTGTAAATAGGTGCAGCACATACCCAGGGCAGGTTCTGCACTGGCTGATGGTGGGACGCAGCACTTATTGTGCCACCCATCAGTATAGACTTCCAAAAATATATCAACACTGCCATTGCAGGCCTGTGGGTCACAGTTGCGCCTATGCTCACAGTGACATTTTTAACTCATTAGCCTACCTTGAGTGGGCCTTCCACCCGCACTAGAGCACCCCTAGGGTAAGCCCTGAGGGGTGAAGCAAGTGGTAGGCGAAAGGCTGGGGAGGTATACATGAGTGTACCCTGCCCAGGTAGGGAAGAATTCCCATGCGGGTTTTCCCTACCTAGGAGGTCAGCTCCTTCCATGGGACAACACATGGGTTGTGTGATTCTCATGTAGTGTCCTTATGGCTCTGGGCCCTTTCCCACTGTAAAGGCAGTGTGGAAGTGTGCACACCTTCCTATACATGCTAGGAAGGAGTGCTAACCTGATGTTTTTAAACATATCTCAAGCCTGCCAATGCAGGCCTGTGTGTGCACGCTTGCATGTATGATGTTTTTAACACAGGTCTCCAGCCTGCCATTGCAGGCCTGTGTGTGCGCACTTGCACCTATGGTGTTTAAACATGTGTCAAGCCTGTCATTGCAGGCCTCTGGGTACCCAATTGCACTTATACTGAGATTGGGATTTCTAAATCATTGGCCAAGGCTGATGGTGCCTTTCACTAACACTAGAGCACCCATGGGGTAAGTTTTAAGGGGTGAAGCAAGTGGTAGGGTAAAGGCAGGGCAGGTACATATGTGTGTTCCCTGCCCAGGTAGTGAAGAATACTCATGTGTGTTTTCACTATGTATGAGGTTTTCTCTACCCATAGGTTAACACGAGTTAATACTAGAAATTACTTCAAGCTTCAATTGTGGCTTACAGTGGAGCAGCCTCATATTGGTTCCTCCCATTGGATTCACAATGGCAAACCCTCTCCTGTGGTAAAGAGAGATTTGTCATTAATAGCTTAGAAATGCCACTTATAGAAAGTGGCCATTTCTCAACTCTACAACTCTTTGTGTACCTTTTAGTTTGACTCCAGTCCACAGTGGAGGATGGGGAAGCACATCTGTACATTCCCCAGAGACAGCTGTAAACATTGGGGATGCAACAGGAACAACGGACCTCTTCCATTTGAGAGCCTGGCTGGATCGATTGTAGTAAGCGGTTTTGACACTTGGCCTCCGGAAGCCAGATCACGGCCCCACTAAAGATTAAGATCTGCATTCCATGGCCCTATGACAGACAGGACTGAAATTTTGGAAAGACATCTGTGGTTCAAAGGGAAACCCTCTGAACCACCCCCCACTTAAAATGCACACTTCAGTATAACTACTGGTGCCATATTTTAGCAGGGTAGAGATACACATGTGGGGATGTGCGACCCAAGAACCTGGAACTGCGTGGTGCATACTGGCAGAGGAATCTGTTGTGCACAAGGAGGATTACTGCCATTGGAAGGGACCACACATCCTTCCTAAGTAGTGGCTGGCCTGGGCTGACTGCCCGCTGTTGGGCAGCACCCTGAAGTGTGCCCTCCAAGGGCTTGTTGGCTTGCTCCCTGTTCTCTTGTGGAGATCTCAGGGACATCAAAGACCTCCTGTGAGGGACCAACATCATCTACCTGTAACAACTGGAGAGCGGTGCCCTCTTGACTACACACATCATCTGCTAGATTCCACTGGTAGCGCAGTGCGAGTGTGGAACCATGTATTCTGCCTGGAGACCGGATTGCCTGGTGCGGAGCCCTAAAAGCACTGCCCGTATCTCAGGAGTGTGGCCCCCACTTCATGGGGCCTCGATACGCATAAGCGTATTGGTGGTGAGTGGATTCACCGGTTGCGGGACCCCATGTGACCCGATTCATTGATATGGCGTCGGAACAGGAGTGCTCTCTATGAGCTCCTGAGGGTCGGGATAACTATCGAGTTTAAATCCCTGAAATACCCTGCCATCCATCCCTCAACTTTACCGCAACTTCAACAAACCTGAAATACCTTTTTCTCGAGGACCGGATGACATCGCTTGAGGTCCGGGTGACATCATTGACGAGCCCGCTGCTGCAGCCCGGACGGAGGAAACACCGCGGCTCGACCTGGGTGGGCTGGAGAGAGAGAGAGAGCTCTGCGAGGCGAGGATCAGCGGTATGCCAATGCCGGATTCTCTTACCCCTGAGGCCGTGGGGCAGACGAGAACCTCTGCCTGCCATCGTCTCCCCGGAGGAGTTTGATTTATTTTGACTAGATCGATGCAGTCTGGCGAGGCCCCCCTGCTAGCTGGGGCTAGAGCCGTCGCTCCCTCGATGAGACGAGTCAGAGAGCATTGGTTGCCGAGAAAGAGGAGAACCTCGGTTCTGCGTTCGAGGGGCCCCTGCTGACAGGCAATGAGTCCTTCCCTCCAGCTAGGAAGCGAGACGCTATGTCAAAGGCGCTATGAGACACAGAGGGATGGGTAAGTGACTTGCCAATCACCCCAGTCTCGCTCGCTTTTATTATCGTTACAATCAGATAGAGAGCGCCCCGCAGGGCGCATCACAGGGCGTCTATCTTGAGCCGAATGACAATTGGTGCAACATGACACATTTTTATGCCCACACAGCTTGTTAACCACCGAAGTTTGGTCGTGTATCCCCTGCAGTCCTGCCCCATCAGACGTCTAATCTGCTGGCAGCCTGGCCCAAGGGCTTTGGCTTAGCACCTCATTGAACACTGTGCAATTTGTGGTACTGAACTTTCTTTGAGGCAGATAAATGGATGTAAGATAGAACTATTGGAATAGGTAGCCATTTTCCTTTGTCTGTCCCTGCTCAGCCATTTTTATAGCTACTGGTACTGAAAAAAAAAAAAAATCTTGAGAGACAGAAGATGTCTTCACAGGCCCCTCCACATAGAAACTGAAAGAGGACTGATCGAAGAGCCTCATAGTATTAAAAAGAGGACTGATCGAACCTCGGCAGTGGCCATCTTGGCATGGGCAATTGACCAACAACCCTCTCAATCTATTCAGCTGAAGGAGACCCGATAATCCCCACTGTACAATTGGATGGCATAATTTTTATTTGAAGTGATTTTAATTTTCTATGGCTATATTGTTGATCATTTAAGAGGGGACAAGTCATAATCTATTGCAATGACGCCACTTAAATCTTCCTCATCCCTAGGTCCACTGACAATGGCGCTATAGTGTGCCCTCGCCCCGCCCACAGCAGCGCTAATTTGTGCCACCCCGTGAGTAATCCTGACTTTTCCCCGCATTTGAGGCACCGCAGGCTGCATCCGGGTGCTCTCCTCCCTTTCCCCAGACATTCGGCACATCACCAGAAAATCACGTTGGAATCCCCGAGCCTACTTCCTCCCTTTTCGATCTCCACACGGCTCCGCCCCACCCCCCCCACCGGCACAAACCTCTTCAAAACAGACAATGCAGCGCTCAACAAGGCACAGTTTACCCCCGACGTTTTTCCCACAAAACCCATCCCGCTAACACTTCGGGCGACCGGACATGTAACCTCTGCCTCTATCTATGATGGATCGGAGGACTACCGAACTCACAAGCTTCCATTTTAACTATCCCATTTGCAGCAACCCCCAACACTAGTCCTCTTTCTCTTTCCCCTCCTCCAACTCTCTCACTGCACTCTCCCCACAGATCACTTGTAATTGTAAGAGGACTGAGAGCAACTCCCTGCTATGGCGGCCATCTTGGACTGGTCTCCCGCAGACTTCTAACCCCTCTACCTCCTCCTACTTATTGCCCCATCTCCAACTCCAACCTCGCTGCCCCCCTCCCAGGTGAACCTAACCCTCCCAATAACCAAGCATAGGCGACTACCTCCACCGAGAGAAGCTGACCAAGTGACTAGGCTACTTTTCCCCACCAAAACTATACTGAAACCCAACCTCCTCCAAAGCCCTTTATGGGACTGCCATCCTGGTATGATATATGTGACCACACTCCTACACTCTCAACCCCCCCATCGAGATCAGACCTGGACCCAAAAATGCCCTAGATCTGTCCCATGCCCAACCTCTCTGGGGCCCTCATCCCCGCAGTTACCCGTCTACCTAGAAACCCCCCTGTGTATCCCCCTTCCCCTCTACCCCTTAATCAGAAAGATGTCAACCAACCGAAGTCCCCACCAGAGCACCCCTTCAACACCCACCCCCCACCTCTCTCCAACCTTAAACCCCACAGCCCCAACTCCTTCTCCATCACCTACCCACCCAATCTCTCAGCTAACGCTACCAAAAGCTTCAAACACAGTTTACTCAAGCAACACCCTGAAACACTCATAGCCGACCTCTACCATAACTCCTCCAAAGGCAAGACTAAAACAGACCTCATCTTCTACACCACCCACCAGGCCAAATGGAGAAATAACCTAGCTAACCACCTGCGAGTTACCAAAACCACTAACATCCCCCACGGCCAAAGACTAATTATCTCCAAGTCTTCTCCCTTCAGAATCAACGCCACCATAACATTATACAGAAATGGCAAAGTCATGGTCCAAGCCAACGACTTCAACCTGCACCAATTTGAACTCGCCTTCCCCAAGCTGCGACACTCCATCCTGACCCCTCCCAACTGCCCCACCCCTTCCCATCTCGCCCCCCAGACCCCGACCCAAGAAAGACCGGCTGTCAATCCTGCCCCAAGCCCTCAACTACCTAACTCCGCAGACCTGCCCCCCACCCCCAGGCCAGATTCCCCTCTACCCCCACTCCCATCCCCCCAACCACACCTCCCACCCCGAGGCTCCGCTGCCTGCCCCACCCCCTCACCCCTCCCAATACATCTACCCCAATCCCCTACTCACACTAACACGAACACCTGCCTAACCAACGCCCAACTCTCAGACAAAACTACACCAATACTCTCGAGAAACACCCTCCACAATACCCCCCACCACCGCCGATCGGAAGACGCATGCCTCTCCACTTCCCCTAACCCTCCCAAACCGCGACCCTCCTGTCCCAACCTACACCCTCAACCAAATCCGCCCCCCAACCCCTCCCCTCCCCCTTACCTTAACAACCCTCAAACCTCCTGTCCCAACCGTCAGCCTCAGTCGAATATGCCCCCAACCCCACCCCTCCCCCTACGCCTAACCCTGAGACAATGGAGGTAATAACTGAACGCCTCACAAGCATTGAAAAACAACTCAACACCCTCTTACCTATGACCCCGACTCACCTCATAACCATAACTGAAAACCTATCCCTTCTCCACAGCCAAATCAACACAATCACACAGGCCATAAACAAAATCCTTCTCAACACCACCGCCCCCTCCTCCCCCGCCCATCACTCAATACTCCCCTCCCTCATAAACACCAGTGAGCCACCTCAAAAGCCTAATCACCAGACGACCAGCTGGCGCTCCTCCCCTCGCAACACCCAATCTCTCAGACCAAGAAGAACGAACCCTGAGATGTCTCTGAGAGAGGCAACGACACTCGCTAAAACCTACGACCCCAGAACAACCCAAACCCCCCTTCCAACATCCAGGTAAGCACCGGAATAGGTAGAGACAACAACCAACTTAGGTCCACAAGACTTCCCTCCCAACGCACAACCATTCCCCAAGTTCCCCCCTCCTCCCAAATCCATTCCAACAGCGGCAAGGTAAACTGCATGCTTATAAACTGCAGATCCGCAGCCAAGCATGTAATAGAGCTGGCTGATGCCATACTGAATCACGACATTGAAATCGTGTTCCTCACCGAAACCTGGCTCAATGAAACATCATACCCGCTCCTTGACCTCCTAGTCCCCCCTGGCTTCTCCATCATTAAAAAAGACAGAATAGACCAACGCGGTGGCGGCATTGCCATCGTCCATAGGAACAACATCAATATAGTTGAAATCAAATCCCACTCCTTCTCAACCTTCGAATACCTCAACACCAACATAACACGTCAAAACAACAAAGTAACAAAATGCCATCTCATCTACCACCCCCCAGGAAATTCTCCTGCTTTCAGAGAACAAATATCGGACCTACTAACACAGTGCTCCCTAGCCAACTCCGACAACATCATCCTGGGTGACTTCAACCTCCCCTGGAATAACGAAAAGGACACTGTTATACAGTCACTAAATGAACTCCTTCTCACAAATGAGCTCACTCAACACTGCAAGAGTCAAACCCACAACGAGGGCTCTACCTTAGATGCAATCATAGCCAAAAGCGAACCTATAACCATCAATAACATTCTCCCAACCGACTGGTCAGACCACCACATCATAATAATCAGCATCAATCAAACAGCAGCTCCACCAATCAAAACACAAATTACCCATCAAAGGAGCAGAAACGTCAAGGACATCCCCCTCCTTGTCCTTGAAGAAACCATAACATCACTGCTCCCAACCTGTACAGACAACCTCAACACGGTTGAGCTCACTACACTGTACAACAGGACAATGACAACTGCTCTTGACCAACTAGCCCCTCTGAAACTGAAAAGAGTCAGAGACATCCCCTCCCGAGCCTGGTTCAATAATGACCTCAACTCTGAAAGAAGAAAAGTAAGAGCCGCTGAGAGACTCTGGAGAGGGAACCCATCCACAACCAACCTCTCCCAACTCAGGAAAGAACGCAGTAACTACAAAAAACACATAATCAAGGAGAAAGCCTCCTTCTTCCGGAGCGCACTGGACAAAGACAAAAACCGCCCCAAATAACTTTTCAACATCATCCAGAAACAGACCTCCAAGCCCACCAAAGCTAACCCCCCTGACTCCAAACTTCAGTGTAACAACCTGGCCAAATTCTTCAATGACAAAATCACCAATATCGAGCTCTCCCTAGACCCCCACCCTCAATCCCAACACTGCAAATCCTCACCCTTAATGAAACCTAACCCAACCCCAGCTCACAACATGCTCCCGGAAGCCGAGACCCCTCCCCTGTCTACCCCTAAAATCAGCCCTCACCCCCCATTTTCCCCCAAGTGGTGGAAGAACTTCAAACCTCTCTCCGAAGAGGACATTTCCAATGTGATTGCCAACTCCAAACCCTCCAACCACTACGCAGACCCTCTACCCGCCTCCTTAGCTAAGAACCTCAACCTTACCCTAACCCCACTGTGGACAAAGATTATCAACAGCTCCCTAATCAACGGACTGATGCCCAACTGCCTCAAACAAGGCCAAGTCACCCCCCTTCTAAAAAAAACTGATGCTGACCCGAATGACCTCAAAAACTTTAGGCCCATCACCAACCTTCCTTTCCTAGCCAAAATCCTGGAGAAATGTGTTCTCTCCCAACTGAACCAACACCTGGAATCCAACAACCTACTTGACTCACAGCAATCCGGGTTCAGGAAGGGATGCAGCACAGAAACCGCTATACTGAGCATTACCGATGACATTCACAACTCCCTTGACTCCAACAGATGCTGCCTACTTGTCCTCCTCGACCTATCAGCTGCTTTTGACACGGTTGATCACAACCTACTCTTAGACGCCCTACAAAAGCATGTCGGAGCAGATGGCAATGTCCTAAAATGGTTCTCCTCATTTCTACATAACCGCTCCCAACTCATAAAAATCAAAAACTCAATGTCCGACACCTCCCCCTCAACTCGAGGTGTCCCTCAAGGCTCAGTCCTCTCCCCCACACTTTTCAACATATACATGGAACCGCTCACTACCATTCTAAAACAAGCAAGCATCGCCTACCACCTCTATGCTGACGACACCCAGCTGTACCTCGAGATCTCCTCCCTCAATGACAACCTCCGTCTCAACTCCACTCTTTCAAAAGTAGAAAACTGGCTAACACTCAACCACCTCAAAATCAACCAAGAAAAAAACGAAATCCTTGTCTTCTCCAATCACGAACAACCCCCTCAGATCCAAGAATGGATAAACAACCTTGACTCCCTAAACTGCAAACTCACTCCAGCAAACTCAGCTAACTCACTAGGGATCTCTCTAGACCCAAGTCTCAACATGAGCTCCCACATTAAATCCACAGCAAAAGGCGCCCTCTACAACCTAAAACTCCTCAACAAAATCAAACCTTTCATACCCCCCAATGACCTAAAAATCACAACCCAATATCTAGTTCTGTCCAGACTTGACTATGGAAATGCCACACTAACTGGGACAGCTAAAACACACACAGCCCCCATGAGAGCCACCCTAAACGCAGCAGCAAGAATGGTCACAGGTACCAAGAAATACGACCACATCACCCCTGCATTACAGGCCCTAAAATGGTTACCCATCGAAGCACGCTGTGCCTTCAAAACTGCCTGTCTCACCCATAAAGCCTTACACACAGGCAAACCAGACTACCTTGCTGCCAAACTCACAAAAGCTGGACAATCATGAAACCTAAGAAGCTCCAACTCGCTCCTCTCAATCCCCCCAAAAAGACATAAACTAAAAGCCCTCTCCCGCTCTTTCTCTGGGAATGCCCCAAAAATCTGGAACTCTCTCCCTACCCAAATCAGGACTAATCCCTCCTTCACGATCTTCAAGAGACAACTAAAAGAATTTCTCCTCAACCGTCATCTCTGTGCATCTGGCCAATGACCTCAATCTTTTTGACCTCCAGTACTCTAGATGTTACTCACTGCATTCTAATGTTTATGTTTCTATACATGTATGCTGTAAAGCGCTCTGATACCCCCGGGTCTTGTAAGTGCTATATAAAACTCCACATAAATAAATAAATAAATTGATTGCGCCGCATCACTCTCATGCAACATGATGATTACATGCTCATTGTGTGCGGTGTCCAATTCACAGGTTGCGACCCTCCGAGTTAGTGCACACCCATAGCAGTGCCTCATTCTACCTTGTGTGGCATCACTCATCTTGCACACGTGTGTATGACCAGAATTGTCTGGTGCGACTCAGCTCAAAGCACACCAAATGTTTTTCCTCCTTTCCAGTCAGATGCAGAATTTATTGTGTGTGGCCGGAATTGTCTGGTGTGACTCAGAGCAACATGCACCAAACATTGTGTCTCATTTCCAGGGAGGTACTGAGGAGCGGATTTGTGTTCTGGAGTGCCCGGCTTGCCTGGGCACTACTTTGATTGGTGTGTGGCCTACAGGGTGCCTCCGTCTTTCGAGGGGCTCACCTGCTTCATCCTCCATTCAATGATTGCTCCTTTTTGTGCCCTCAGCACGGCGGACCAACTGCCCTCTCCTCACCTAGCCAAATGACTTTGTGTTGCCAGGTAGTATTGCCCAGATCTGGCCTGGGTAGTGGGAGAAATTGACTGGGCTAAAGAACGCTTCTGAGAGTGATCAGAAGTGAGTCAAGAGACAGCATGACCCCCATGAGATTCTCAGAACTGGGCTGCTGCCTGAAGTCACAGTGTGGAATGCTTTGATTGAACTTCCCGAGTAGTGGCCAGACCTCCATTTGTCGACTGCCACCGAATTATCCTGTTACCTACCCCCACCTTTTCTCCCAGTACCCTGATTAAGTGTGATTCCTGTCCTACTATTAGGGGGAAGTTTTACTATACTTCTAGCCCTTTGGTGTAGGGTAGTCAGGGTTGGCTGAAGGGTGGAGGGCTTTGGCCCTGGGGTCTGCAAGTGCATTATCAACTGACCTGCCGGATATCAGTGCACCCCATGGGTGAGCGTGTGTGCGAGTGTGCTCCATATGAACCTGCCTAATATCCCTAGCACCTAATATCCCTAGCATATATGAGTGTGTGAGAGAGACTGCCTGTGATTAATTACACTGCACAGCAGTGTTGCTATACACATTGGTTTTTACCCTCGCAGGCTTGGGCCACGGGGCTGTTTAAAAGGGGAAACATCCTGAACAACGACTCCGGAACAACGAGTTCCGGAGTCACGAAAGCGGAACTCCGCCCTGCCCGAACAACGACTCAGCCTTAACCACGCATGTGCGTGGTTAAGGCTGATTCGGTCTAGTGTTCGGGCAGGGCGGAGTTCCGAGGAGCGTCGCAGAGGAGATCGTCGAGGAACAGAGAGGAGATCGTAGAGGAACAGGTAAGAGGGGTACATTTTCTGGGGGTGGTGGGGGTTTAGGTTTAGTTTTTAGGGGTTTGGGGTTTAGTTTTAAGGTGGGGGAATTAGTTAACCCCTTCCATGCTCATGACGAGCTAAGCTCGTCATGCTGCGCAGTGCTCGTGTGCGCATGACGAGCTGAGCTCGTCATGAACCCGTCCGCTTAATGAAACGCCTCGCACAGGGCGAAAATCGGCCGCGCATGGAAGGGGTTAAAATGGTGTTGTGTTTGTTTTTAGGGTGTGTGGGTGATCGTGTATATTATTAGGGAAGGGGGAATTAGTTATTAGGGTTTGTGGGTGATCGTGTTTATTTTTAGAGTGGGGGAATTAGTTTTAGGAGGGCGGGGGAGATTGGTGTTAGTATGCAGGGGTTGGGGGGTTTGGGGTTAGTTTTTAGGGGTTTGGGGTTAGTTTTTAGGGGTGTGCGTGATCGTGTTTGGTTTAAGGATGTGTTGGTGATCGCGTATATTTTTAGGGTGGGAGGGAATTAGTTTAGTGTGTGTGGGTGATCGTGTTTACTTTTAGGCTTGGGGGAATTCGTTTTTAAGGGGTGGGGGGATCGGGGTACTAGTTGGAAAGCATTTTTTTTAACACGCATTCCTTTACCACGAAAAATCGTGGTAAAGGAATGCGTGGTAAAAAAAATCGTGGTTTAGACAAGGTCGTGGTTGCGACCTCGTTGTTCGGGAAGTCGTGGTTGGGGAACTCGATGTTCCAACATACAACCATTTAAAAGTGTTGTAATTATCTGTATGTACACATTTCTGATATCTTTGTGAACAGGGGTCACCCTACAAATGTGTGGTATTGAATTAGATTAATTGCCAGGGTGGGCCTAGTTCTGACAACATTTTGCACTGCATAAAAGTGCTGGGGGTAAAGTTGGATTTTTCCGAAGTGTGCATATTACTGATGTCATTTTTAACACGGTTGGGCCTAGTTCTGCTTGTGATAGTTTCAAATGTGATTTATGACTAGAAATACATGATGCTCATGTTGTGTTAGTTAATGTGTGTGTTGAATACAATTTTATTTACATACACCATGTGTAAAGTCTCTTTTGTGTTGCTTAGTGTATTTATTGTGCGAGAGTGCTGTGCCAATGCTTTACACACTGCCTCTGTTATAAGCCTGACTGCTCAGTGCCAAGCAACCCAAGGGTGAGTGCAGGTTAGGCAATGAGTGTAATCACCCACCCCTGACGGGAGTGGTAGGTTCTGCCTGGTTAGGGCCTTTCCTCAGCTAACCAGAATTGGCCAGTTCCAACACCCTTGCTCTATAAGTATGAGAGAGGCTCAAGTACCACTGAGGCTGGATCATAACAGACATACTTCATAGAAGACTAACACATTCAATATCTTACTGTTCTTCCTATGATTAACAAACACATCAACAGGTAGTCATGTAGGCATTAAATTGTTTGTCAGTCATGGGCCAAACACATTACTTATTGAGATGTAGGTCCATCATATTAAACATATGCTGCAACTACCATAATCTATTGTGTTTATATAGTGATGGCAACCCAGATGTCACTGACATACATGTTGACATATTCCTGCATCCATTTTGTCACACTACTGCATGGATATTTCAGATTTTTGCAAACATACTATGCGTAACAAAAATCTCATCTGGAGATCCCTAAAATGTGCTGCATATCTGAACCCATGTTGCTGAATTTTGTTGAAACATATGCTTTAGGATCACACCATGTGTGAATCTCATTCCATTACACCTCTGCTGTCCATGCTTGGTAACAATGGCTGTGTAGAAATAATGCAGATCATCTGGCCCAGCTTCCTGAACAAACTGGGACTTTAAAAGCTGATCCCTGCCCAGACATGCTTAGCAAAACAGAATTCATAGTGCTACAACATACGTTGACCCCATATCTTATGGTTTGTGCCATTTGTTGTTCCAGGTAATGTGTCTGTATGGAACACATGCAGAGTGTGCACCAGACGATGCTCACGGTGCCCAAAGCAACATGACTATAGACGTGCCACTCTAAGTACCTTTTAAAAGATGTGTACTTCCTGCGGGCCTGCTTACATATACCTTACAGTCTAAAAATTATTTGTCTGTGAGCAGTCCTAAACAAACTTTGGGCCGATTCTGTACTGAATCACAGACTGATAGCTCATTGATGGTAGATGAGTAGTACCTCCCACCACACATCACAATTGATCATTTCCACATAGATCTCATACAGGCATCATAATGGTACATACATTTACTAATTACACTTACCGGTAGCATTGGGGTCCTGGAATGATTCCACCTCTCCCCATGAGAATGGAAGATGTCCGTCTAGGAGACATGAAAGAGGATATAGAATTGTAAATATTGCTTTTATTTATTTATTTGCAAAGTTTTATATAGCGCTGGCTAGACCCGTAGGTATCAGAGCGCTTTACATGAGGATCAGCAAGTTAAAGATTACATAATTACTTCAGTTACAGATTCCAAGAATAGACATCATAGAAAGATAGAGGGAAGGAAACATAACGGGGAGGCAAGGAAAAACAATGTCATATGTCTGGCTGGGTAGGTGACGGCCGAGGGGGTGAACCAGGGCCAAACTCCTCTATAGCTGCATAGGACAGCTCCACCGGGCATCGGCCAAGGTTGTTCGGACTCCGCGGTGAGAACAGACAGTAGAAAAACATGAGATTACACAATAACATAGGTTATTTTCGCGTTACGTAGCAAAGACAAAACGTCTTATGTGGAATGGAAGGTAGAGGGGGAAAGGTAAACAGGGGAGAAAGGAATGCAGATAGCGTCAGGCTGACCAGAGGGGGGAAGGGACTTCAGGGGAAACAAGCAGTCAAAGTGAAAGATAGACAAGACCATGAAGCACAGTTAAAAAACAATGTCCGATGTCCGGCTGGGTAGGTGACGGCCGAAGGGGTGAACCATGGCCAGACTCCTCTATAGCTGCATAGGACAGCTCCACCGGGTAACGGCCAATGGTACTTGGGTTCAGCGGTAATTACAAACATATTCGGTTTTTCGCCCATGGTATAACAAGGATAACAGATTTGCATGGTTACGTTAGTTAACAGTTGCATAATCAAACATAGGAGATCAAGACCCCAGTAGAGGAATGAGGGAATAAGAGAGGGGAGAAGAAAAACAGGGGTCAGGGAAGCAGATCAGTTCTGGTAGACCGGCAATGGAGGAAAAGTGTCTCATGGGGGCCCAAAAGTTAGAGCAAGCGGGACCAAAACCCAGGTGGGGCCACATAGATACTCGGACCATTGCCAATAACAAACACCATGCAGGGTCATCTCGGAACCTAATTTGAGATTGTTTGTCAGCCCCCAATTGTCAGCTCCCACAGTCTCACCGGCAGCCGATTAAGTCAAGGTGAGGGGGTCATCCAGCGGCACAGGTTTGGTGTTTCCGTGCCACTCCTAACCAGCACAGAACAGTTGTGTGCAGCCACACTCAGGAGCTGCCCTAACGGTCCCCTGTGCAGTGTCAGTGCCACCTCAAAAGGACCTTTTCGCATGGAGTTCCAGCCTGTAAGGCAAGCGTGCACCCTCCCAGGCAGCGCTGCCGAGAGGAAAATGTCCGGTGCCTGCTTTCAGCGCCGGCCGCACCCGGTGGGGGGGGGGAATTACCTCACCTCCGACAGCGGAATGCCACCGAATGATGCCTCCGAGTCCCCCGCAACCACCGGCCAGGAACAGCGGTCCCGCAACGAGCCCAGGCACCTTCATTCAGGGGTGCGTTCCACGCGGCCGTTAAGTCATTTGCTGCTCGGGTTTGGCTCGCTCAGTGATCTCTCCGTCTGAATGACACAGCACTAGGACCGTTGGTGATCAGCGCGCCTCACTTTCAGAGCCACCGAGGAAGATGCAGGTCAAATAAAGAGGACAGGGGCCTCCCCCCGACGACTGAACTGGGATCAGTAACGCAGAAATCCACCACAGCCCTGGGTGTGAGGTGCTGTATGAGCACGAGAAGCCACAGTCACGGTCTCATCTGCCCCATGCAAGTGAAGCCACACATTCATTTAGCCTGCTTTACGTGTAGGAATTTATTACTAGCGGCTCCTCCAGCACAATAAAAGTCAATGGCATGAGTGGTGTATTCAGTATTCAGTCAGTGGTCTAAGCAGATCTCCATGGCCGTGCGCAGTGACACCTCCTTACGCGCGTCTGTGCCTTCACTCCGCCGGGCCCTTCCTACGCTGCACGGCTCGGGCTGTCGTGCATGCCCACAGCAATGGCGCGCAGCAGGTCTCTGATGTCACCAATCCGCCACCGCTCGGCAGCTCCAGACCAACGGCGGCCTACTCCGCTGCCGGAGCCCACAGCGCAGTGTCTGCCAGCGAGGGGGCACCGTCTCGTAGGACCGCTCACTGCACCGGGACTGCACCAGCCCCGCCGATGCAGCCAGAGCCGTCCCGTGAGGCCCCCCGCTTCTCACCTGTGGATCAGCGCGCACCTTTGCACACGAGCCGGCCACTTAGTCCCGGGTCGGCCCCCTGGCACATCGTCTCGCCCCCCCACGCTTTAACACATGTTAACATTTTTATTAACTTAACTGTTACATCCCAGTATTTCAGAAGTAGACAACCGCAGAAACATACAAATGACAATATGCCCAGCTCATTGCACGCATCTAGTCCATTTGCAGGCCTGAGCAGGCTGGATGCTGGACTTCAGATGTAGCCATCATGACATGCCTGGAGCATGCGTCAAGGTTGTGATCGATTGAGTAATGCTGGGCTGCATAATGGCACAGTCCAGTGTACCATGACACATGGGTGACATTATTAACCCTAGAAGTAACAAAGGGGCAAATGAATGCACCCCTAGCACCGCCCTAGCATAACTTTTAGTGATGCTCCAGTGGTGCTAATCGATTAATCCTATATATGAGGTCACACAAAGCCACTTTGGATGGGTTAGAATGGCCTCATTGATATGGAGTAAGGCAAGGCAGCACAAAGAGCTGCGTTTCCTAACTCGGCTCTAGGGAGGCATTCCATAGGCCTTGTGGTGGCTGTTCTGATGCAATGCCCATGTGTATTTATGCTTCCCCAGATTTTCACAACCATGTAGACCTGGGGATGTGCACAGACTTTAAAGCTCCCCATAGGAGGCTCAATAAGGAGATATAACTTGACTTCTCCTCGTTTTATCTTCTTTCCATGTGTACTGCATTCTGAAGCACACATAGAAAGAAGATAAAGGGTCACAGGATTGTTTTTGTCCAGGTAGTTTCTCCTTCCAGCACAAACACGATTCTTGCAACAACACAGGCATCCTTGCACTAAGGTACAAGGGTCCGTGCATTGGTGCTAGTCTGCTGAAACGGCACCAGTGCAGGGTGAAAGGACAGGAATGCACCGTATTGGATGAATACAATGCAATCCTGCCCTTACACTTTGGCTTTGGGGAGCACAGCAAGGTGACTTGCTGCGCTGCCCTACGCCAAAATCCCATAAATGAGGGCCTAAGTTCCCTTACTTTACATCATCTCTTCATATTTTTATATAATGACATACATGTTGCACGTCTCTATGTTGATGTATGCCAGTGTAGAGGGAAAGGCCAGGAATGTGCTCTATGGCCTAAATAATGTGCACTGCTGCCCTTTCTTAGTGATGCAGTGCAGACAGGTGACATACTGCATTGCACAGTGCCACTTTCCCAAATATCTAGGCACTTGTGTCATCTGCACATAGTGGGAACAACGCACTGCAAAGTGTAGACAATGATGTGCCACACTGACATGCACTTGCTAATCTGTCAATGGCAGCAGCCACAGAATGTCAGTGAGCAGCAATGTGTCATTTCACTCTGTGTTGATGGATGGAACCACATCAACTGCACTGGGTAAAGAATGCTGAATTAAATCATGTGGCATGACAGGCAAGGCAATTATGAGTACAAAGGCAACACAAGAGAAAAATCTAAGGTGAGTCTTTCCTCAATGGCATGCCAACTCCTGCTGTCAAAGTTCAACAAGACCAGTGGTGTGAGAACAAGTACTGTGGAAATGAGCAAGTGCGTCACACAAGGGAGTAAACTTGTATGTTGACTAAAGTTTCTGGAGCACCACAGGAAGAATTATGTGGAAAGTGTGGCATGCTATATCAGCGTAGGCCCCAGACATGTGTAAGTGTCAATGCTGGATAACATTCCCATATTGGCCATTCTGGAAGTGGTCATTGATGATGCAGTTCCTGAAGATGTAGGCCTCATGCGCATCCCTGGGTATTTTGCCAGCACAGTTGAAAACATCCCCCGATGGTCCACGATGGCCTGGACATTGATAGAGTATGTGTTCTTCAACATCCTGTACAGATGTGATGTTGCTGCAGGGGGAACCAGTTGCACATGTGTGCAATCCATGGCACCCAGCACATGTGGAAATCCGGCAATGGCATAGCTTGGTGTCCAGCTGTGTTGTTGTGTCTTTGGGATGAGGAGGTACTGGGGTGTAAAGTGGATGATGGCATCCAGGACAGAGGCTAGGAAGGCAGAAAATGAAGGCTGCAATATTCATGCCACTCTGGCTGTTGTGATCTGGAATGAATCGGATGCCAGCATGTGGAGGACAGCCATCAGCTTGACCAGAGAGGAATGTTGGTGGGCCTGGCATCTGGAGCCAGGTAGCTGGAGCCTTGGTACTATCTGGTTCAGCAGTTCTATTATAGATTCCCTCCTGAGTCAGTAGTATGTGATGACCTCATCATCCCTGAGGTCAATGAGGCAAATCCACTGGCGAAAAATGCACTCCCTTCTCCTGCACTGCCTACGTGGTGGTGGTCTCATCGCAACTCCCAGCTGCAAAATAAACACATCCATGGCACAGTTGAGTTTGCCAAAGAGTTTGGCTTGTCTTTATGTGCCACAGCCAATACTTCATACTTCATTTATATGCCTGGGTTGCCCATGCTCAGGAATTGTCCCACATTTCAGGCTCTGCGTGATGGTTAACAATGATGCATCACACATTGTCAAACCCATAAATATCATGCATAGATTTTATGCTGGATTTTACAGGGGAACACACCTACCTTGAATATTTTAGTCTCTGGTTGGCACAGCCAGTTCTGGCAGAGGTATTTTCCTGGCGCATTTGGCCACATGTGTTGACTTGTAGATAAGGAGTACTGACTGTGCCACCGGCGCATCAAAAGTAGTGACACAACGGCGGCACAGTCCTCTCAAAAATATGCCCTGTAGTGTCTGGCTTTTACATTCCTGCGTTTTCTAACACCTTCCCTTTGAAGTCCAAGGTGGACCAGTATGATTGACCTTTGACAAGGTGCGGAGCAGACAGACTTTGAATACCAGAACAAAACATAAACTGCAGATAAAAAGGGAAAGATCTGTCAATGTTGAAGTGGCAACAAACTGAAAATCCTAGCTGATCAATATGTGGGTCATTGTCTCTTTCAGACAGCAGCTGAAGCCGTGGACATTAATGCGGTCAAATAACATTACGTCAACATCGAGACACCTATATAGGTATGTTCAGCTACACCAATATATACATTTTTTGGAGTTTTAGACAGCGTGGGCTGCGTCTTGTCATGAGAGCACTTAAAAATCCATATAAAGAACAGTGCAAACCGTATCAATACACAATACGCACACGTCATCATATTCAAACTGCAAATCGCACATTTTATGTACGATTGCAGTGATTTCTGTTAACGAAAATTATTTTTGTAAGAAACGCATCCATACAACATACACATACATATTTATCAAGTTGAAATGAAAGCTCTCTGTTAGAAAACCTTATGTATCTGAACTCGAACTGAGCGAACGACAGGATAGTGAGGTGTGCCCGCAATTCCAGAGTGCAGATCTCACAGGGGAACATTTATCAAATGCATGAAGGGAGGAAATCTGTTGCTACTATAAAGACATCTGCAAAAACACATCTTCCTGCCACATTGTGTTTTATTGAGACTAACTTAATCCAGAAGGTATACTTCCAACGGTGGTCTCCAACCACCGTAACCTTCTCAGCCGCTTTTTTTCCCCTGTTGTGCCACTGTTATTGTGCCCATCTGTGTCTTGCTCTAATTCCACCACTGTTTTTATTTTCTCGTGCCTGCCTGTTCCTTTTGCCTTTCGCCGCTGCTGCCCCTGCGGCCCCTCCCCCCCGGAATTCCCCCCCGGAATTTCCCCTCCGGAATTTCCCCCCGGAATTCCCCCCCGGAATTCCCCTGCTCCCGCCTCCCAGCCTCTCCTCCCTCCCACCTCCCCTACTTAATGGCAGCCGCTGCGCGGTCACGCAGCGGACGCGCCGCTGGCGCGCCAAAGGCAAGCCCGTCTGCGCCCGTCCCCAACCCGACCGCGGCCAGCGCCAGGAACCCTGGACCTCCCACTACCCGTCGCTACGACACCACCACCCCCCTCGCACTTAACCCTGGAAGACTTAGAGAATGCCAACAGGCCTCGTCGAACACGACCCGCAGCCAGTTCTCCTGCCTCCACTGCCGCCAGACCCTCACCGCCACCCCGGCCTCCAACACCGCCGACGCCAGCACCGGCGACACCCTAAAATGCATCCTCCTCAACATACGCTCCGTACACAAACACGCCATGGAAATCTGGAACCTACACAACTCTCTTTCGCCCGACATCACCTTCTTCACAGAGACCTGGACCAACGCATCCTCTGCCCCCGACATCAGCACCGCCATCCCAGACGGATACAAGATCCAGAGGAAAGACCGCCCCAACCACCCAGGAGGGGGCCTCGCCATCGCCCACAAGAGCACCCTCCGCCTCACCACCTCCAGCTAAACCTTCCCCTCCGCCGAACACCTGCACTTCAAGATCCAGACCACCCCCAAAGCCACATTCCGAGGAACCCTCATCTACAGACCCCCCGGCCCCCGAACACCCTTTGCCACCACCATCACCGACTTCATCGCACCCCACGCGATTGCCTCAACAAACTACATACTCATTGGAGACCTGAACTTCCACCTCGACAACCCCAGTGACCCCAACTCCACTATCCTTCGTGACAACCTCGCCAGCATCGGACTTAAACAACTCGTCAACACACCGACCCACAGAGCAGGACACACCCTCGACCCCATCTTCGCGGCAGGAAACAGCGTCCATTTCAGCCACACAACGCAGCCGCCATGGACCGACCACCACTGCGTACACTTCGCCATCAACAAACCCAAGGCACCCAAACCAGCCCCACGCCCACCACGAAGGAACTGGAGCAAGGTTACCGACGAGCAACTTAACTCCACCCTCAGCCGAGACAACCACACCTGGGTACCCGACGCAAACAGCGCAAACGACGCAGCCAGAGAACTCCACACCTGGATCTCCAACTGCGCAGATGAGCTCGCCCCTCTACACAACCCCGACAGACAACGCTCCAGGAAAGCCGCCTGGTTCACAACCGCTCTCCAAGAAGCCAGACGCACCTGCAGACGCCTGGAGAAGAACTGGAGAAACACCAAGACAACCGAAAACCACACCACCTACAAGGACGCCATGACGGACTACCACAACCAGATCAGAGCCACCAAAAGGAACTTCATCCACAACAAAATCCTGGCCAACTCCACCAACTCCAAGGAACTTTTCAGTGTCATTCAAGAATTCACCAACCCACGCAGCGAAGCCACAGACATCACCCCATCCCAAGACCTCTGCGACCAGCTTGGAACCTATTTCCACCTCAAGATCAAAAACCTCTATGACAACTTCATCGACCATCCACCAGGCGCCACAGATGGCCCCCCACCCCCCAGAAACACCAGCCAGCCCACCATGTCCAACTGGACACCGATCACGGCCGAAGACACCGCCTCGACCATGAAAAGCATCCACTCGGGGGCCCCCACCGACCCCTGCCCCCCTCACATCTACCACAGAGCCGTGGCCGCCATCGCACCCAAACTACAACGCACCATCAACACCACCTTCAAAACAGGCACCTTCCCAGATGACTGGAAGCATGCAGAAGTCAGACCCCTGCTCAAGAAGCCCACAGCTGACCCCACCGACCTCAAGAACTATCGGCCCATCTCGCTCCTCCCCTTCGCAGCCAAAGTTGCAGAGAAAACAGTCAACAGGAAACTGACACGATTCATTGAAGAGAACGCCATCCTCGACCCGTCCCAATCCGGATTCCGAAGCAACCACAGCACAGAGACCGCCCTACTCGCCGCCACAGACGACATCCGCACCCTCCTGGACCAAGGCTACTCCGCAGCCCTCATCCTACTCGACCTATCAGCGGCCTTCGACACCGTCTCCCATCGCACACTAGTTGTCAGACTACACGACGCAGGCATACAAGGAACAGCCCTGGACTGGATCCGATCATTCCTCACCGGAAGAAGCCAAAGGATCAGACTCCCACCCTTCCTCTCCGACCCCACGAAAATCACCTGCGGAGTCCCACAGGGTTCATCACTGAGCCCCACCCTCTTCAACATTTACATGGCCCCCATTGCAGCCATCGTCCGACAACACGGCCTCAACATCGTATCCTACGCCGATGACACCCAGCTCATCCTCTCCCTCACCAAAGACCCCACCACTACCAAACTCAACTTCCAGAAAGGAATGCAAGACGTCGCAGTCTGGATGACCAACAGCTGCCTGAAGCTCAATGCCGAGAAGACAGAAGTCCTCGTCCTCGGTACCACCCCTTCTGCATGGGACAGCACCTGGTGGCCGACCGCCCTTGGAAGCCCACCTACCCCCTCAGACCACGCCAAGAACCTCGGCATCGTACTCGACTCATCACTCTCCATGAACCGACAGGTCAACGCCGTCACCTCCAGCTGCTTCAACACCCTCCGCATCCTCCGTAAGACCTTCAAGTGTATCCCCCCTGAGTCAATGAAGACAGTCACCCACGCACTCATCACCAGCAGACTGGACTATGGAAACGCACTCTACGCCGGCATCAACAAGTCCCTACTCCGCAAACTCCAGACAGTACAGAACACCGCCGCCAGACTCGTCCTCGGCATCCCCCGACACGAACACATCAGCCAACACCTACGAAGTCTCCACTGGCTCCCCGTGGAGAAAAGAGTCACTTTCAAAATCCTCACTCACGCCTACAAATGCCTACACAACAACGGACCCAAATACCTCAATGACAGAATCAACTTCCACGTACCCAAAAGAAACCTCCGATCTTCCAACCTCGCACTGGCCGAAACCCCGCGCATCCACAGAGCCAGAGCAGGCGGAAGATCCTTCTCTCACATTGCAGCCAAGACCTGGAACGAGCTACCGGCAGACATCAGACGCGCCCCCTCCCTGAACACCTTCAGGAAGACCCTGAAGACCTGGCTCTTCGGCTAAACAGATCTGCGGACCCCCCCCCTTAGCGCTTTGAGACCCTCACGGGTGATTAGCGCGCTTACAATTCCCTGATTGATTGATTGATTGATTCCTTCAATGTGCTTCTGTAACATATGGCCTTGGTTAATGCACTCCCAAACAACCTTGCCTACTCCGCCCTCAACGTTTCAAGCAGTGCAATGATATATAAACTCCCATTCATGTCAAATTCACATATCATTAAACGCGTTTGTCTAAAAATGTTTGAAGATGCCTGTCGGCTGCTGGCACCATTAAGCGGCAATGGCTGTCCAAGATTGTTAGAGGCACATTATATATTCCTTTAAATCATGCCTGCAGCATGCCAGTCGATGTCAAAAGTCACTATCACTTCTCCAAATAACACTGCAGGTTGTAAGTGATGCATGCATCGTTAAATGTCAGAGGCGCACATGCCTCGATTTATTTTGATAAAGTTAAGCAGAAGCATGCCTGCCGCTCCCTTAATTGACTGCCATCTTACAAATCACCCCACGCACATCATGCATATCTCATGGCTTCTACCACAGGCGACTATCCTTCCAACATGTTCTCTAAATCATTACAGGAGCACGGTCCTCTCACTCCTCATTATTCGGAATATACTAGTGAATCAGTTTTACCACAATCCTCTCTCTAATAGCACTTTATCCAGGCTTGCATGAACATGACAGTACGAACTCTCCCTACAGAATGACCGCATGGATCACTTTGACAGGTCCAAGAACGGCCCATCTCATTGATGTATCCAGCGCACATCTGATGGCTGTAGGTAAGTCCTTTGAATGCATGTTTCCAGGTCGAGACTGGAGCGTGCCCACTGCAGCTTGGCATTCGACTAACTCAGGGCTCAAGTCCTAAGAAAAATTGTTGGGGGGGGGCTAATTAGCATACGCAATTCACAATGTTGTCACAGGAAGTATAGCATTCCTCACTAAAAATTAAACGGGCCTATCTTTAGAAAAAAAGTTAATATACACAGGAATGTGAAAAGAAAATTTCTTGAATTGTTTTACTTTTTATAATTCTCATGTTAATTTTCCACATATTAATGTGCAAATGGTCTCAGAAATGGCTGAAAGGAGCCCACACTTTTAAACAGATGTGTGGAACATCCTTAAACTGCATTTACAGAGTTCAAAACATGCACTGGATGTATTGTTTTTAAGAGCAAAGCAGTATTAATGCATCTTTATTTTCTACTGGTGCTCTTTATTCAGCGCAATAGCACAAAATCCTGCACATTTGCAGTTCATTAAGCCATATAAGGGTTAATGATGTGAAGTTCACTCGGACTGCATAGAAGGGGTGAGTGTAACTCGCCTAATTCTATGTAATGGAGATCATGCAGAATTACGCAAAAAGAAGAATTCTTCATTTAGTGCTATTTTATTAGTCCAAAAATGCCTCCTCGCGTGTAAGAAATCGTGGTAAATGCAACAGAACACGAATAGCCGCAAGAGTTGAGGCTCTAGCTCACTAAATGTGTACTTTGGGTATAATTTTCCCATCACTTACTCTTGGCATTTAGCACTAGTTTCTTATTGCAAAATGCACCTACACATCCAAAACTGCGGATGCATTTAAGTTAAGAAAAATAGCGCTAAATGCAACAGAACACCAATAGTGGTAGGAGCAGCTGCTTGACCTCCCTAAATTAATTCTTGCAGTAGGATTTTTTCCTCCATATAACTCTTAATTATGCAAGCAGGCAAAATCGTGTTAATATTGTAATTTCTGTGTCAAAGAGTAATGCTGTATTACTGAAATTACACTGATTATTCCAGCGTAATTAAAATGACTCCTCAGATAAGAAATTCAAAGTTAAGCCCTCATTAGGCCTCTCTCGCAAATAAAGGGGTTGTGTCGGCTGCTGATTTGAGAGGATCTAACTGCTCCAGGGCCAGGTGTGCAATCACTAAGAATATGCCCCTCAATGTGAGTGGCCCGCTGTTAGATGTGATAATTACCTAATTTACAAAACTCCAACATTAAGATGTTCGGAATCTATCGGGTGTGGTAAGTATTGCTTATACTAAACTTAGCTCTCAAAAATGGGGCACATAATGTGGATTTTGGTGCTCAGTGCACCCCAAAATCCCATCTCTCAGTATATGCCATGCACTTTCTATGGTAAATTTCAGCTGGCTTGACCTGCTGAAATGTAACTGGCAAAAACTGTTGGGTGCATGTTTGCCTAAAAGATCAGAATGCCTGTAATTATGGTAACAGGAGCAAGCGCACATACGAGAATGTAACAGGCCACTTATAGTGAGTGTATTTGGGTAATAATATTGTAGTGCCACAATCCTTTGTTAAACTTCCACACTGATGGTCAGTGAGCATCTATTGATGTATTGTAGTTTTCCAATTTCCCTGAATGCCTCTGTCCAAGTGGTGATTTCACATGATAGAGCTACAAATTCTTAAGGGCATATTTCCTCTGTCTTATTTTGGTAATAGTGGAGGCTGCACACATGCAAACAACAGTGGGTTTAAAGAAAAGAGCTGTTTTCAAGATAAGAACTTGCTCTAAGAATGGTAGCCCTAAACCTGTCTGCATTTGGTAGAGGGTATAGTGCTGACATAGTTCTTATGGGCTAGTATGGAGATTTTCCAAGCTATTTTATCAAGTAAAATGTAAAGGAACACAAACATGAGTTTGTGCTTATAAATCATATGCATGCACAAATATGGACATTATTCGCAAATGAGTGTTGATCTTAAATTTACAGCCAAATCATCGTCATCAGCTTACATCAAAGGGGCCGATTCAGATCTCGGGCGGAAACCGTTCCGATCGACACGGACCGGGAATGTATTCCGACCGACATGTACACGCACTGTACGACCGGCCTAGTACGATGCAATGTGTGTGAAACACAACCGACTCGAACGGAGCACAGTACGTACGACCGACACGTTCGGAAACCAGTGAATCGGCCGTAAAAGAGCCCGACGCGACCGACTCGTACGCCAACGCTGCAACATAGCATAACGTGAGTGGGACCAACTCGGATGACCCCGCAAATGCAGCAGAAAGCTCCTGTCACGGTAAACTGAACGTCTCCGTCATGCTCAACTAAATCAAACAGAAACAGACAGAAAAAGACCAAACAAGCATTGTCAAAGTCAAAAGAAAAAAATATATACAAATCCATCTAAGACACACCCACAACCCAACCTACATAAAGGGCCAAAATCCCTACTATGATCCTTTGCAAATTCCACATACCTGCCAGCAGAGAAGACCACAACACTGCACTGAGATACACACTCACAATTCGCCCACCACACAACCTTTACACCACTAGCACCTCGCCAAAAGCAGACTCACAAACACCTAGCTTGACTTACACTCCCACTCCCACTTCTACACTCACACACACATCCATCTCCACCACCACCCATCACCATGCCCCCAAAGAAGAATCCAAAGATCACAGATAGTGAGTTGGAAGTCATGGTAGATGAAATTCTCAGAGTAGAGCCACAGTTATTTGGCACATTGGTCCAACAGACCCCCATGTCCCAGAAAACAAAGATGTGGGAGAGGATTGTCAACAAGGTGAACACACAAGCACCTTGCCTGCGCACAATGGAGGATATCAGGAACAGGTACTATAATGTGCGAAGGAGGGTCAGGAAGCTTATTGGCAGAGACCATGCCCTGAGCCAGCAGACCGGCGGTGGCCCTCCTGCAAAACCTACGCACTTCACTTCCTGGGAGGAGAAGGTGTGAGCCATCATTCCACCGGAGGGCCTCCATAGATTAACAGGAATACCAGAGCCTGGTGAGTACATAACCAACTAGCCAATATTGTGAGGCAATACACACACACAGACATCACTGTCAAGTGGACAGTGAAAACAATCACTGTTAGCAAAGCCATAGCTACAGAAAGCTAATAATACTGTGATGTGTATGCCAGTTAGATAAACACAATATCTGCAATTCCAGAGTAATATGGAACAATGTCATAACATGTACAAACTCACTAACAAATACAGCAAGGCTTTGGCCTCAAAACACCAACAAGCACTGTCAGCCATCTTGCCAGCACTGTTACACTACCTCACAGGGAAGCTGATTCACAGGAAGGAAGGAAGCTTGGGTTTCCTGGGAAGGTGGGAATAGCCAAAAGCATGATGGGAGTTGTAGTCACAGCCAACAGTCCTCCCCCCACATGGCCCATCAAGCCCACATTTAACCATGCTCAGCTCACAGGGAGTGGAAAAGAACTGACAAGATGGCTGACACTGGGCTCTGCTGTGGGGAGCACAAGGCCCTGTTGGGAGTTGTGCTCAAACAAACAACAGGACACCACTGTCAGCCATCTTGCCAGCACTGTTAGACCACCTCACAGGGAAGCTGATTCACAGGAAATAAGGAAGCTTGGGTTTTCTGGGAAAGTGGGAGTAGCCAAAAGCATGATGGGAGTCATAGTCATAGCCAACAGTCCTCCCCCCACATGAAGGAAGTGGCCCGCTAGGGCCACTCGGGTTTTCTAACAACCACCTGCTATGCCTTCCCAAGAATAAAGAGTCGGTCAGACAGTAGAGAATACTAACTTACATGTTTATTAGAAATGCTCTGCAGAGGAGTCCATCATGACCTGCACCCTAAGATGTCTGCCGAGGGACTGACCCCCCAACAATCTACAGTGAGTAATCATTCTTCCCCGGGAGCCTTCAACCCCGCCCACCATGGAAAACTACCGGCCTGAGCCGGACATGAACAAAGGGGCACAGGGAGATGAGCTACCACCTGCCAGATGGGTACATGTTATCAGAAACCCAAGGCCACTGCTCCGGGTCTCAGCGTCTCCCAATGTGGGAGCAGAACTACACACTTAGATTGGTATGTGAGAGCTGAATTGTCTCCTTATTAGCAGGTCGGGAAACAGCCTTGAGTAGGAAGGAAAAAATAATAACGAAATACAGTGTTCTGCTGAGGCAAGCATTACGAGCCATGAGGCCTAACTCAAGCACATTCTAAGCAGCCTAATAAGGATTGCGAAAAACAAAATGGAGTCGCACTCGCTAACTGAAGCCTGCACATTACGGGGATAACTCAGTGGGTTGCATAATGTAAATACAACTAGCATCTATTTAGCCACACATTGCTAACCTAATATAATGTGAAAGGAGTACATTGCAGGGACGGGATTTTAGAACCTAACAGACCCTCCTTTTAGCATAGGTGGCTAAATGCTTTATTGCTATCCGGTAGGGTCTTTACAATTCTAAGGGAGAGGAAGGAATTACATAGTCACTCAGGTAACAAGGGAAAAACAAGCAACACATGATCATTGAAATCATTTAATATTCAAAGATGCCCTCATCAATGAGCATCAGATCCTGAATCTCCTGCATCATCATAACAGGAATCTTGTTGTCACTAATTGGCAATGTAGGAGTAGGGGTAAGTTTACTCATACAATAGGTGCAACAAGCTGGGAGACAGTTAATGCATAAGCAACAAGTAAAGATGACTCCTGCAATGGCTATTAGGACAAGTAATATCTTCCAACCCCATGATGTCACTAGACCCCAGAGCCACCCAGTAAGGGACCATAAACCATTATCCTGATGGATATCTGAGGCAAGTCTGTGTAATTTCTGTATTGCGGAGTACACAGTAGGGGCACTATCAGGAATGTACACACAGCAGCTGCTGCCGATGACGCGACAGGCTCCACCCCTGTCAGCCAGAATTACGTCTCAAACCATCCGGTTTTGAAGAGAAACGAGCCTCGTAGCCTGAGGCTCGACTATAATGTTAGTCAGTATACCAGCAGTTGTATTGATAACTCCTTCAACTACCCTAGCAAGGCGACGAATGTGACGACTATTGAACATGGGACCCCAGAACGGCAGAATGCCCTTCATTATGTCGGTAAATTGCTGCAGGGACGTATCTGTCTGATCAATATCGTCTGGATCAACCACTCTCCTAACTCGGTGTACCTGAAGATACCTACGCTGTAGTTTATGATCCTTGTGGTAATTGGATGGTGCAATGTAAACGGGGGGCAAGAGAAAGGATACATTACACCGGCCAAACCACCCTCTCCGAAGCCAGGTATAGGCCTGTTCCCCACAGATGAAGTATACATTCGGAGGTGTAAGCAAAGGTGGGCTACTAGTAGTGTTCAATCGGTATGTGTAGTTACAATGACTCTGTCCTACTGAAATGTTCCCTATTCCTTCAACACAGAAACTAGCTGTTGCATTAATCACAGGGACAGGCATGGCTTTGTCTTCAGTTATATTGCGCTCCTGGAAACATTTAAAGTATTTAGTGACATTAAATCCTTGGAAATTAAACATTTCATTTCGTAACCAAGTGACATTTTTCGTGAACTGCGAACACATTCATACAAGCCTCTGGATGCAGGGTACCCTCCTTGCAATCTATCCCGGGTGTATATCCCTGATGTATCACTATATACTCCAATACTGCGTCGTAGTCTGCTTGCACCATTTTCATAGCGTCAGCATGATAATGCATGTATACCATAGAAAGCAGTTGGAACCAGGCTTCACAGCTACCCAAATATGACAGGGGCAATGACACCAGCAAATTGTTTTTATGCATAACTGAGGGAAGTAGCCCACACACCCAACAATTGGTGACATTAGTAGTACTGTGTACCTGATGAAGCATTTGAACAAAAGCATTTTGTGCATAAGTCTGTCTATGTCTCTCCTTATGCGGGGCCAGTGTGACAAATGAGTGCTCTGCTGGAACCGTTGAAGTCCCTATCAAGGTGTGCACAGGATGTTGCTTCTCTAAGTACCAGACCACCCCAAATACGATCATCAGAGAAAGCAAAATTATTACAACAAACACCGTTTTACTCTTAGTAGACCAAGAGAACCAAACAGGGCCTTCTGGAGGGGGATGCGGAGCCGCAAAGGGCTGCTCCTCGTCAGGGATAGGACGACCAAAAGGATACATTTGGGAAACCTCAAGGGCAACTTATAGGTGTCAAGAGGGAAAGAAAGGTCCACAGGCTAGAGCCACTTATTGCAACCACAGTACCAGGGGGCACACATCACCCAGCGTCCTTTCAGAGCCCTGCTGGCGAGCCCCTATTGTTCATCAACGACGGTGCTATGAAGCACTCCCACGGAGGAGCTGCGTGATCGCAGCCCTTGCAGCAAACAAATCCTTCTTCTTTCAGGATAGGGCACCCTCCCTCCTGGGCAAATACCCTCAACTATCCTGTCCAGTGTCCAAGGTAGTGCACCAGTGTTGTTCACCCTAGTCTAATACAGGCACATTCGGCACAGCACCTGCGCCCTCAGCTCAAGTCCTTCCCTAACTCCTAGACTGTTCGACTGGTGCACCGTCCTTTTTCCGGGGCCTCAAATTATACTTGGTAACTCCAGGCACTGTTTCATCAACAAAAAGGGGCAGAAACTCAGGATCAGATGGGCATCAAGATTCAGATTCCGGTGTGCTAGAGACGGTGTTATCCGGGGCGGCCCTTATCTCCGGTGGGATCGCCTCAGACAGAACTGCATCACTTTATTCATCTCTCTGCGCCCACCTCACTCGGGTGTCAGAGAAGGGAACGAAACGTGGCACCTTCTCACACTCCTGATCACCGATGCCTTCGTTGACCCAACGGTCGTACGGAAGCGGGAGAGGCACCCTTTTCACATGAGATGTATGAATCCAGTGCTTTCTGCCATCCACCTTTACAGCCATCCTAGTGGCAAGGAGTACGATTTTTGGCCCCTTCCACCTCGGCTCCAGGCTGCTCTTCCGTTGGACGTTCTTTATCATCACGTGATCACCGGGCTGTATGCAATGCCCGAGCCCCTCTGGTACTGGCCGCAATGTGGCTTGTATCTGTTGATGAAGAGAACGAAAATCTTTAGACAATTCATACAGGTAGTCTACAAGCAAGGGGTACTCTATCTCGGAAAAGCGCTTGGGTCTGGGGATGCCCCAAACATTAGCAGGGCGTCCGAAGACCACCTCGTAAGGGGACAACCCTGTTCTAGAATGCGCTGTTGCTCTGGTAGATAATAAAGCCAAGGGTAATGCATCTGGCCATCGCAGTCCCGTGCTTTCTTGGATCTTCGCTGGCTTCAGTTTGAGAGTACCATTGTACTTTTCAACCAGGCCTGCCGACTGGGGATGATTCGCTGCATGAAACTTCTGTTTCATATGCAAACCTGTGCACACCAATTCAATGACTTTTGCATTAAAGTGACTTCCGTTGTCACTCCAGATCACGCGTGGCAATCCATAGCGCGGGAAGTACTCTTTTAGAAGTGCCTTCGCCGTCGCCATAGCTGTATTCTCTTTAGTGGGATAAGCCTCAATCCATTTACTGAATGCGCAGATCACTACTAGCACATACTTGAGGTTATTAACTTGTTCCATTTCGATGAAATCCATTTGGAGAACCTCAAAAGGGAAGGAGGGTGGTGCGAAATTACCAGCGGGTGTAAGGGTACCTTTAAATAATCACAAGAGAATAAGGGGTGAGAGGAAGTCGTCCCTCCTCAACCTCCCGCACAATATTTCAATCACAATCTGGTGGAGGGACCGGAAATTGGATAATAGAAAAATTTGTGTGGGGGAAATACACAAAAGTGATTAAAACTGCCCTCACACACAGCAAGCTGTGTCATGCTTCATCATAGGGCTGCTAACACACCTCCGAGCAGACCAACGCTGGAGGTGGAGCAATAGGGATGGGGAAGACAATACAACATAAATTGAAAGAAACGGGATCACACGTGAAAAAATGTGCAGATATAGTGGTTTTAAAACTGGTCTCAGGGAGTCCCTATTACAATTTTAATACTGGGTACCCTGTCCAGATTAAAAATGGACTTGTGGATGCTGGGTTGGGGAGCTTATTAATGAGACACCAACCCCTCCACTCTGCAAAACCATCGACATGTTTCAGCCGGCAAAATGTACTACCCCGGCTTTCATCAGGACTCTCAACAATATGACCCCTAATGGTACTGACTCTACCTCCTTCTGATCCAGGAGTAAAGGACAAGTCACCCTACTGAGTCACTGCTCAGTTTTAATGTGGTAGAGCCCCTTGCTCTCTGAGAGGAACCTGTAAAAGAATTAAAATAAGAACAGGTAAAGTGCAAAGTGCTGTGCCCATCGTGCAGCACTTAATACCAAAACATTACTGTGATTCACCCCCACATGCACACACTGGACCAAACATTCGAAACTGCCAGCTCTGGTCCTCACCAAGATACGGACCCGGCGGTGTGTTACTAAAAAATCGATCGCTCCTACCAATTGTTCAAGCAATCAAAACTCACAAGGAGTTAAGGTTAAATCACGTTATTTAAAAGCAAGTTATATACAATGTGGGTATCAAAACTCGGAGACACACATTAAACCATCATTCTTGTTTATGTTACGCTTACCGAGTTCATTTAAAATCTATACTTGAAATGGTGGGGGAGTGAGCACAGCTCCCTATAGTCACACTCTGTTGTACAAGGGGGAATGAGAGATGGTTAAGCATAGCTAATACTATTGAAATAGGATATGATCGGTATTGAGGTAGGGATATAACGATACGATGTTGTTCGGCTTCCTATCCCTTAGATTTTAAAAGCCCAAGTTGTCCATCTTGCCCAGAAACTCTCCCGAGAAAAATGGGGGCTGCCATGTTTAAAAATCCTCTGTGTCAGCCGTTTATCGTGTGTTAGGTCATGTCTTCCTCCAAACGGTATTGACACGCATAGAGACTGCTGAGAGCTGTCCCTCCCTTCCCTCACTTACTTCGTCAAGGGTAGCTGTGGCCCAGACTTTTCGTCTCTCCCGGCGCCATGTAGAAGTGCATGGCGGTGCTGCGGGGCTCCCGTTTACTATGACCGGCTCAGCCCACGTTTACGTGCGGACCCCACGTGACCGGCGTCCCCTGAGGGCAAAGAATAAGCTAGTGCGCTACCCTCTTATAATTGTCCTTGCTGTTCGGGGCAATAATCTTTAGACGTTTATACACCTGGGTACATCCGTGGTGGTAGATGGGATGAATAAATGTAACCGGCCATTAACTAAGGAGTTGGTAAATATAATATATGGGGCTACATGGTTTTACATGGTATATGTCCTAGTGTTCCTTAGCTGTTTCCGGTTCCACCCACAGCCGTATCCCTAGTGATAACCACCACTCAGGGAACGCTGGAGATCCAGTTAAGGTCATTGCCGTCATTTCCATACTTTTGCTGTCTCAGGTACGTGCACAGCGAGTACGTTATGGCATTATTGAAGCGGGAAACCAGTAGATAAAGGTGCTCATTATGTTTTAGGTAGTAAAGCTTCCTCAATCTATACGTAGTTGCCCTGCTTATGTGGTCATGCGTGCCCAACGATCATTTGAGACTGACTATGGAGCTAAGTTAGGTGATTTAGCTCTATGATTTCTTCACATGAGTCGGTACCAAGTCCAATCAAAGAGCACCTCCGCCATGAGGTTTTTATCCTTACTCATGAAAAGTGTATGTAGGTGTCGGTAATCAATCATCTGGTGTCCTGAGACATGACACATATGTTTCATGGGTTCTGGAGACTATTCCAGGGGATGTCGTAGTTTAACCCCTTGGAGTGGCTGCTAACTCTGTAAATCCACTTTTGTTCCCTCGTAAAGAGGGCCCTCTCTGGATTTCCCATGTTCATATTCAGATTGGGTTTGTCAATGACAGTCCAGTAGAAGTCCTCGGCCGAGTGGTTCTTCTCTTTGTAGTGGTTGGTGAGTCGGCTTACAGTCTGTTGGCATCTGAACATTGATGTATGCTCCATGATCCTTGTTTTCACCCGTCTGGTCGTCATCTCAATGTAAATGAGGTCACAGGGGCATCTCAACATGTAGATCACGTGGGTGGAGTTACAATTAGTGTGCCTCCTTTGTTCCCAGGGATGAGTCATCCCGACGTTCACTGTTTTTGTATTGGCTGTCAGGTGGCATACATCGCACATCCCACACCTCATGTGGCCAGTCACTAGGGGAGGGTCCAGGTCGATCTTCCCTCCACCGCGTCAGGGGACACCGGTCACATGGGGTCCGCACGTAAACGTGGGCGGAGCCGGTCATAGTAAACGGGAGCCCCATCAGCACCGCCACGCACTTCTACACGGCGCCGGGAGAGATGAAAGGTCTAGGCCACAGCTACCCTTGACGAAGTAAGTGAGGGAAGGGAGGGACAGCTCTTAGTAGTCTCTATGCGTGTCAATACCGTTTGGAGGAAGACATGACCTAACACATGATAAACGGCTGACACGGGGGATTTTTAAACATGGCAGCCCCCATTTTTCTCAGGAGACTTTCTGGGCAAGATAGACAACTTGGGCTTTTAAAATCTAAGGGATAGGAAACCGAACAACATCGTATCATTATATCCCTACCTCAATACTGATCATACCCTATTTCAATAGTATTAGCTATGCTTAACCATCTCTCATTCCCACTTGTACAACAGAGTGTGACTATAGGGAGCTGTGCTCACTCCCCCGCCATTTCAAGTCTAGATTTTAAATGAACTCGGTAAGCGTAACATAAACAAGAATGATGGTTTAATGTGTGTCTCCGAGTTTTGATACCCACATTGTATATAACTTGCTTTTAAATAACGTGATTTAACCTTAACTCCTTGTGAGTTTTGATTGCTTGAACAATTGGTAGGAGCGATCGATTTTTTAGTAACACACCACCGGGTACGTATCTTGGTGAGGACCAGAGCTGGCAGTTTCGAATGTTTGGTCCAGTGTGTGCGTGTGGGGGTAAATCACAGTAATGTTTTGGTATTAAGTGCTGCACGATGGGCACAGCACTTTACCTGTTCTTATTTTAATTCTTTTACAGGTTCCTCTCGGAGAGCAAGGGGCTCTACCACATTAAAACTGAGCAGTGACTCAGTAGGGTGACTTGTCCTTTACTCCTGGATCAGAAGGAGGTAGGGTCAGTACCATTAGGGGTCATATTGTTGAGAGTCCTGATGAAAGCCGGGCTAGTACATTTTTCTGGCTGACACATGTTGACGGTTTTGCAGAGTGGAGGGGTTGGTGTCTCATTATAAGCTCCCCAACCCAGCATCCACAAGTCCATTTATAATATGGACAGGGTACCCAGTATTAAAATTGTAATAGGGACTCCCTGAGACCAGTTTTAAAACCACTATATCTGCACATTTTTTCACGTGTGATCCCGTTTCTTTCAATTTATGTTGTATTGTCTTCCCCCTCCCTATTGCTCCACCTCCAGCGTTGGTCTGCGCGGAGGTGTGTTAGCAGCCCTATGATGAAGCATGACACAGCTTGCTGTGTGTGAGGGCAGTTTTAATCACTTTTGTGTATTTCCCCCACACAAATTTTTCTATTATCCAATTTCCGGTCCCTCCACCAGATTGTGATTGAAATATTGTGCGGGAGGTTTCCCAGGGTTATGCTTCAGACAAATGATGCAGTGCTTCACTAAATGCGTGGCTGTCTTAGCGATATTATCATTCTGCCATACTGGGTCCAGCAACTTGCATATTCCTTTGGCACTAATGTGCGCCGGGCCATGGGCCATGGTAACAACTGGGAGCACATATGCATTAGGCAGCAGCCATCGCTGCTTCCCTGACAAGTCAGTCCAACACCCATCCTCATCCAAGCGACCTGTTCTCTCCTCACTTATTGCTAACTCATCTAAAGTCGCCTCACCCTGGATTTCCCTGACATTCTCCAATGTGTCCTTGAACATTCCATTGTCTGGGACCCACCTAGCGGGACCTGCCACCAACATCTGTGTCATCTTTGATCGAGCTGTCTCCTTAGCTGTCTGGTCTGTGAAAGCATTTCCCCTCCCCACATCATCTGTAATAGCCTTATGAGCGCTACATTTCACTATTGCTAACTTACTGGGAAGTGTCAATGCAGACAGCAATCTATGTATCAATGGCCCGTTCTGAATCCACAGTCCATGCGAAGTCAAGAACCCTTTCTCCACCCAGAGGCGCCCAAAATTATGGGCCACCCCAAATGCGTACTGGTTGTCAGTGTAGATATTAACAGCCAGTCCCTCACTTAACTCACAAGCCCTGAGAAGGGCAACCAACTCTGCAGCTTGGGCCGATTGGTGTGGGATACAGGATGTCTCAACTACAGTGTGTAACGTTGTTATTGCATAGGCTGCAGTGGTGGTGCCATCTGGTAACTTGAAACAAGAGCCATCGACATATAGTTTCGCTTGGGGTTCAGATAAGGGAACATCAGTCAGGTCTACCCATCCCTTCATTTCTTCCTCGATCCGAAATAAGCAATCATGGGCATCATAGCCCCTTTCTTCCGAAGGGAGGGGTAGTAACGTGGCCGGGTTCAGAGTGGCACTAACCCTGTTTGCTCCGCACATTACCATCAATGGTAATGTGCGGAGCAAACAGGGTCAGTTCATAGCCAGTCAGACGTGCACTAGTAAGATGCTGCGTCTTTGTCTTATTCAATAGTGTATCCACAGCATGTGGTACCATTACTGTGAGAGCAGTATCAAGGACGAGCCGTGCCGATTGTCTGATAGAAACTGCCACCGCCACGGCAGCTCTCAGACAGCTCGGGAGCGCTCTGGCGACATTGTCAAGCATGGCAGAAAAGTAGGCGCAGGGTCTCTGCTTACCACCGAAACCCTGTGTTAGAACAGACAGCACGCAACCGTCCACCTCATGCATGTAGAGTACAAAAGGCTTCTGGTAATCAGGAGTACCAAGCACAGGAGCAGAGCAAAGCGCAGTCTTTAGTTGTTCAAAAGCTTGCTGGCATGCAGGTGTCCAAGGCAGGGGTTCATGCACATCTTTTGTGGTCAGGTAAAGAAGGGGCTTTGTTAGTAGGGAGTAATTAGGGATCCAATGCCGACAATACGATGTTATCCCTATAAACGTGCGTACCTCGCGTTGGGTTCTAGGGACAGACATGCTAGTGATGATAGCTATGTGCTCAGGTGTTAGTCTGCGGCCCTCTTTCGACTGTAGGTGACCTAAATAGGTGACCTCCTGTCGACAATACTGGAATTTGGAAAACGACACCTTGTGTCCATGGTGCGCCAGAAGCAACAATAATTTAACTGTGGCATCTTTGCAACCATCCTCATTGTCCGAAGCAATAAGGAGGTTGTCAACATAATGCAACAGCACATTACCAGGGGAAGCTCCAAAGAATCCAAATGAGCTTTCAAGGCTTGGCTATAAATACTAGGGCTTTCAGTATAGCCTTGTGGAGCACGACAGAATCTAAAGCTCCGACCGGCTATTACGAATCCAAACAGATATCGACTATCTGTATGAATTGGTATGCTGAAGAAAGCATTTTTCAAGTCAATTACAGAGACAAATTTCGCTGATGGGGGAATCATTGTTAAGATCGCTGTAATGTCCGGAACCACAGGGTATTGGGGAACTACGATCTTATTAACCTCTCTGAGGTTAATCACAAAGCGCTAAACATCAGGGTGGGCATCAGGAGAATCCAAGGGGGCCTTTTTAAGGATAGGAAGAATAGGGCTATTACACACATTCACCGTAGTCTCCTCAACCACACCAGACTCAATCAAATCATGTATTATTTGCAATAGGGCCTTTTCACCTGCCTGGGATATTTTGTACTGGGGAATACATGGCAATTTAGCATTGTCTCTGATCTGTATAGAAACAGGCGGGATCTGGAGTAACCCCACATCTGTGTCTCCTGTAGCCCATAACGTACATGGTACATCTCTAAACTCAGCTGGAAGGGGGGCATCTTTCGCAAAGCAGTGTTTGGCACGAGCAACCTGCGGTCCAATAGTCATGTAAACACCGTCTGGAGAACAGAAAATTGTCGCATACAACTGTTTCAATAAATCGAGTCCTAACAAATTTTCTCCGCAATTTGACATCAGTAAAAATGGTGAATCGACCGTAAAGGGGCCAATAGTCAAAACAAGAGGCTTGGAAATGGGGCTAATGACCGGCACACCTGAGAAACCCACCGAAACATTATTTTGGCCAGACAGAGCTGCCCCCGGGACCAGTGAACAGGAAACAGAGCTATTCATAGCCCCTGTATCAACTAAACATTTTTCAGTAGTACCCAGTAAATCAGCAGTGACATAAGGTCCATTCTGATCTATAGGCACAGGAACTGGTCCTTCACCCTGTCCTCAGCGGTCCTAGCTATGAGACAACCCCGTCACTTCGTCCATGTCATAATCGTCATGATAGTACTGTCGTCCTCTGGGGTCATCAAAATAATTCCTGCTCTGCCTATTGTGTGACGTATCTTCTGACTGCATTCCCGCTCTACCTCCTGTTCCTTGCCCGCGTCCTCTAAAACCTCGACCCCTTGGGGCCTCACCCTTCTGTATTACTCCGGACACTCATTCCACCAATGTCCCTCCTTTTTGCAGTACGCACATTGGTTGAGCCCGAGGGGCGCGTATGATGCGCCACCTCTGCCAGACCCCTGCTGGGCCGAACCCGAACCTCTACCTCGTCCATTTCCCCTTGCAACCTGCTGCATCAATACCCTCGTCTTCAAATCCTTTGACTTTTTCTCCACCCTTTCCTTGTCCTCATTCTCTCTATGTTTGTAATATTGTGCCATACTCAATATCACGGATGGGGATAATGTCGTCCAAGTACTTTCCGAAGCCTGCAACCGTGTTGCAATCTCGGAAAGTAAGTTAGTGACAAATCTGTTGACAAATAAATAAACACCACCCTCCTGCGACAGGTCCTGTCCACTAAAATCTAAGAACACCCCTTCAAATCTAGTAAAGAAATCCGACACACTTTCATCCTTCTTCTGGCGACACGCAGTCAACTTATCCCAATCCATCCTCCTTGGCGGGGTAAGTGAATGCATGTATGTGATAATATGCCCTGGCAAAGCGAGGAGCTCCACTTTCAGCTTGTCTCCAGGCTTACGCTCCTTATCCCAAGCCCTGATCTCATCCCATGTTCTAGTGCATGATCCTGTGTATGGACTTGCCTCCATATGTCCACTGGTACCAACAAGCCGAAAAACAACTCTATATCAGCTAATGTCATAACTGTAGTGGAGGCCGCCTCAGTCAATTCCTTATAATATGCAGTAGGGTTTTTTGGGGGGTCCAGCAGCTGGCCCTTTAAGGATAGGACCTCACTCCTCTTTCAAGAAGTACAAATCCATTGCTCCTGAAACCGAGCGTCGACCCGTTGTCTAATCACAGCATTGGTGGTGTGAGAAGTTGGCCTGGCATATGCTGTCCACTAATTATAGTGGGCACCTTGCACCAGTCCAAACAACCCCTTATTGGAGATAGGTTAAAGACAACCTTTATTGAAAGCTATCCTAGTGGTAGCTATGGAGAGCAGCCTTCAGGCTAAGTCTTGAAGGAATGTAAAGCAGCTTGTTTTACCAGTCTATAATCTCTTGAGTGACCAAATGAAAGAGGACCACACCAGGTATATATTAAAAATATATGTATTTATTACTAAACACACCCCTCTAGTCTCTTTATGAGGCTAGAGTTCGAAGTACATAAATTATAAGTTAGTTATCTACAGTAATAGCACAAATACACGTTTGAGCCCTAGGGGCGTACCAAACCATTTACCAATAAAGTGGTATAAGAACCACGACTGAGCTAGACACAGGGCCTAGAGCCTGTAGAAGTGCTTGGACCACAAGGAACCACCCAAGGTAGTGACACAGGGGACCCAAGGGGGACGCGTGCAGTGTATGAACACAGCCGCGAATCGCCGTTAACTTCTATGTGGAAAGTCGCGGTTTGAATTTAAAAGAAAAGGGACACTTAGAGGAGGACTTGGAGCAAACCCTTTGAGAACTAGGCTGTTCTAGTGTCAATACCCACGGGAGCACCGGAGTACTCGAGTTACCTCACCCAGGGGAGCCGGGTGCATAGGTGTCTTTCGGGGTCGGGTTTCGTCGTCGCTTTCAATGGCGATCTGCTGCAAAGTGCTGCTGGCGGCCAAGTCGAAAGTGTTCGGGTGGATCCAAAGGTGGATCGAAGATCTGAAGAACCTGAAAGCAGAGGGGACAGAGTCTGGGTCACTAGCCAGTGACCAGGAAGGCGATGAGCAGATGCCCACCGATGTCGAGTGCTTCAGGTAGGTTGACGGTCGTCTTGACTCTTCAGCCACGAGGTCCAGGAGGCATCGACGATTACCAGGAGCTGGATTCGAGCTGTCCCACAACGTCTGTCGATTGCAGGGGTGTCGGCGACCGGATTGGACCCAACAAGCCTTAGCAACGGCAAGTCTCGTGGAAATAGAAGAAGGACGATATTGCAGACCAGCAAGGTCTGTGGGACTCACCCAGCAAAGGTAAGTCAGGGCACACCTGGAGCAACCAGGGAGCCCAAGCAGAAGAAGATTGGCCTTCGGGAGGGCCTACTAGCCAACGGACTAGCGACCGCAAAGGAGCCTCGAGTCGATGCACGTGGAGCTGGCTCACAGGACACTCGTGGAGTGGAGGCCAGTGATCTTCGGTGCAGTCGGTGCTGGAGGCTTGGGCTACTCGGAGCCCAAAGCACAACTTTGTGGGAGACCCAGAAGAGGATGCACTTACAAAAGTATGCAGTGTCCAGGGGTCACAGTTCCACGTTACCCACGATAGCCACGGGCCTCAGCTCTGCTGGGGACTCAGGGTAGCCTCGGGGAAGTCTGGAAATCCACCTCTGGTGATGCAAAGACTTCGGCATCCAGCGGGAGCTTCAGCAATGCAGACCGGACAATTGCTTTGTTGGTGCCTGCCAAGCAGGGGAGTCACTCCTTGACCCCAAGGGAGATTCTTTAGTCCTCTAATCTTGAAGTAGAGCGTCGAAGGTCCAGGATTCTGTGTCAGAGTTTCGTCCAGGTAAATCTAAAGTCCTAAGGACTGGGGTCCCATACTTATACTAAGGTAGGGGGTTGGACATACTCTGTGGCCCCACTTATGGGAGGGTCAGGGCAGAGGGGTGGTTACACCCCTTTCCCTTTGTCCAGTTTCACGCCAGAGCAGGGCGGTTTGAACTGGGGTATGCACAGGGACACCAAATGTGCCCCCAGTGCAGGACTTCAAAGCACCAGAGAGTGCTCCCGCCCAGCCCCAATACACACTATCCTGTCTGGGGAGGTGGTTACACCTCCCTGGGACAGGAAACCTATTGTCCAGGCCTCCCCTGCCAGAGTTTCGGTCAGCAGCAGGAGGCCAGACTCGTGTCTGTGGCAGCGGCATCCATTTTGTGATGCCAGGGCTCTGGAATGTCAGTACCGGGTATACCGGTGTGTACATGTCTCTCCCTCTAGAAGGGTGGAATGCTACCCCCGCCGCCAGAACTGGCGGGGGGTAGTATTCCAAGATGTTTGACACCAAACACGACATGTTTCCGTGCAGCCATCCCAAAGTTAGCATTTAACACGAGGTTATAATGCGCTTAAGAGTATATGGTCGGGCTGCACTACAAACAGCATCAGAGAAGGGTCTCCGAACGCTGCAGAGGGGCTCTGCTCATGCAGGGGCACCCTCTCACATAGGAACCAAGCACTCTGCCTTCAGGATTGATAAGGCCTGCCATAGGAGTGACTTATAGGTTTATATGTGTGTATGTATGTAGTGATATAGGTAGCCTATATCACAGTAAGGGGTGCATGCATCACCTTACCCAGGCTGCAGTAGCAGACCTGTGGTGTCCTTTTGGCTGGCCTTCCAGGGGTGGCACAATACATGCTGCAGCCCCTGGTAGGCCTCTGAGGTACCTATGCCCTGGGTACATAGTATACCAAAATACTAGGGACTTATAAGGGCACTCCAGATTACAATCAGAGATGTGCCTAAGGCACATGGAAACCATTTTATAGAGGAAGCAGATAGACTGGGGCCCTGAATAGCAGGATCCCAGTCCAACTAAGTCATAAACCAGCAAAACACCAGGAAAAAAGTGGGGGCAACCATATAGTCAGATTCCACCTTCCTACATAACCCCCCCCCCAAATGAAAAGAGATAAGGCTAACCTTGGCCAGTTGAGCCTTTATTGACTAAGTGGCCATATAAGGAAGCACCTGCACTAGCATGGTTGCCCCCTATCTTATGGTCAACTAAGCAATCCCTCACCCTAAGGGTATGAGAGGGTCTCCACCATGGGGAATTACTACCTGTGGTGTGCTTTGGTAAAGTACAAGGCTGGTGAGGTGTCTGAGAAGGGAAGTGAGGCCCTAGGAAGGTTGGTCTCAGCTTCCTCAGATCACTGGTCACCATGTATGCCTGCTTTCCATGACTGAGTTGCACTGTGCTCTAAGGGTAAACCTTTGGCTGCCTACAGCTGTTGTTTGGGTCCCTTTGGATGGACCACTGGAGGGACATGGCAGGTTTGGAACCTTTTGGTCCCAGGTTTGCCCTTGCCTAACAGAGTCCTTCTGGGGGAGGTCCCTACACAAAGGTATGGGGGATCCCTCAGTGTGTTGAGGAATTTTCACCTGGCTAGGGCTACTAGCCTGGGTGCCCCTAATCTGCTGATGGGGGGGTTCCTCTGTACAGGGGGCCCTGGGGGGTCCACTGACCTCCCTGACCTCTGCAGCCCTGGGCTGACTGAGGCAGGGTAGAGAGGGGCAGGTTACCTGCTCCAGACTGGGTACCACCTTGGAAGGGTCCTCTGCCATCAGGGGTGGGGCCAGGCCAGGCCTGACTACCTCTGGGGCAGTTCCTTCACTAGGGTAGGGTCAGTTCCCTGAGGAGGCTGACCCTTACCTACTGTCTGGAGGGAAGAAGACTTTTCTTCAACCCTTGTGCTCTCTTTTGGGGGAGAGAGGGCCATTCTTCCAGGCTCCATCTCTCCAAAGTTTCCCTGGGCTTGGGCTGTGGCCATCACAGCCCCACTAACCTTTACAGGGACGCCCAGCATTTTCAGATGGGTTTGGTGTTCAACTTCAGCCCAGGCTGAAATTTCCAGATCATTGCCCATCAGGCAATCTACAGGCAAGGTTGGGGACACTGCCACTCTTTTTGGGCCTGTGACCCCTTCCCAGCTGAGATTGACTATGGCCATGGGGTGATCTGTTCTGACACCATCAATGTTGGTTACCTGGTATTTAAACTCAGGTAAAAGCTGGTGAGGGGGACTAGTTTCCCTGCCATCATGGTGACACTAGCCCCTGTGTCCCTAAATGCCACAGCTTTCTGACCATTAATTATTGGCTCCAGTCTGTACCTGCCCAATGCATTGGGACCCATGGTAAAGGTGGCAAATCCTACACCACCATCAGAGTCAGAGGAGTCTGTTGAGGGGGTCCTGTCTAAACTAGGGCCCACCTCTGTTCCTCTTGCAAAAGCACCTAACTTTTTGGGTGCACTACTTCCCACTGAAGGATTACTACTGGTAGTACCAGGAGGGGTGGTAGTAGTTGTTGGAGGAACATTTTCTTTATTGCCAATCCTGGGGCAACTGGGATCAGTTTTCCAGTGTCCAGGCTTTTTACAGACATGGCAATATGGTTTCTTTTCAGGAGAGGAAGGAGTTTGGGACCCACCCCCAGAAGAGGACTTTTGGGGCCCTGTAGTGGATTTATCCTTAGATTTATCCCCACCTTTCTCTTGGGACTTGGTAGAATCTTTCTTCTGGTCAACACCCTGATTCTTAGTCTTTACTCTGGTTCTGACCCATTTGTCTGCCTTCTTTCCCAATTCTTGGGGAGAGGTCAGATCAGAGTCCACCAGGTACTGGTGTAAAAGCTGGTTTTGACAATTATTAAGGATCTGCTCCCTCATAATCAAATTGTACAATCCTAAAAAGTAATGCACCTTGTTGCCATGTATCCAACCTTCCAGAGCCTTAGTAGCACAATCTACAAAATCAACCCAGTCTTGAGTCTGAGCCTTTTGGGTGTCTCTGAACTTCAACCTATACTGTTCAGTGGTTAGGCCAAACCCATCTATCAGAGCACTCTTCAAGACTTTGTAATTGTCAGAATCCTCCTCTCTAACAGTGAGGAGCTTATCTCTACCTTTGTCTGCAAAGGAGAGCCACAAGATTGCTGCCCACTGCTCCTGAGGGACCCTCTGTACTTTACAGGCCCTCTCTAGAGCAGTTATCCATTTGTGGATGTCATCCCCACTCTGGTAGGGAGGGACAATCTTGCTCAGGTTTCTATGGTCATAAGACCTTTCCCTATCTTTGGGGAAACTGCTGCCACCATGGGACTCTAGTCCCATCTTTTGTCTCTCTCTATAGAGATCTAGGGACTCCCTGTCTATAGCCAATTGCTGTTTTCTGAGTTCAAGCTGGGCTTGCTCATACTGAATCAGTCTCTTTCTCCTTTCCTGAGAGGATTCCCTCCTATGAGAGGAGACAGAGGTCCCTATTGAGGTGTTAGAGTGGTTGGACTCCTGAGAAGGAGACCTAGACCTTCTGGGCACACTCAGTACTCTTCCTGGGGGGACAAAGGGGAGGTCAGTCTGATCCTCCTCCTCCTCCTCCACAGGAGGAATTGGGTTTTCCAGGACAAGGTCATTTTCACCTTCCTGGCCAGTTTCAGAGGAAGGGCCTGGGTTTCTTCACCCCTGGCCCCTTCCTCATCTTCTGCCCCACCCTCTTTGCCTACCCCTTCAGACCCTATGGGCCTGCTGAGATCATCAGCTAGTAACACCTCCCTGAGGTGTTGGGTGCTGGCACTTTTGCCTGCCTTCAACTTCCTAGTATTGCATAATGCTCTCAATTCCAAGAATGGGAGTTTATCATACTTGGAGGGAAGAAGCCCACTGGCTTCTGGCGAGGACTCACTGGGCCCTGGCTTTGAAGACATTACTAGTGAGGTGTGGTGTATGCACTACCTACTCTAGTGTGGCCTACTAAACTCTCTTGAGTTGTAGAAAGGGTGTGCTATCCCTTAACACACAACTCTAAGTTCAGTAGAACTTACTGTATTACTAAGCTTGATTTATATGTACCTTAGGTACCCTTAGTGGTTTTCAGTTGATCAATTCAATTGAGATTATCTGGTAAAACAATAGCAAGCTGGAATCCCACACGCTGCACACCAATGTGAGAAGTTGGCCTGGCATATGCTGTCCACTAATTATAGTGGGCACCTTGCACCAGTCCAAACAACCCCTTATTGGAGATAGGTTAAAGACAACCTTTATTGAAAGCTATCCTAGTGGTAGCTATGGAGAGCAGCCTTCAGGCTAAGTCTTGAAGGAATGTAAAGCAGCTTGTTTTACCAGTCTATAATCTCTTGAGTGACCAAATGAAAGAGGACCACACCAGGTATATATTCAAAATATATGTATTTATTACTAAACACACCCCTCTAGTCTCTTTATGAGGCTAGAGTTCGAAGTACATAAATTATAAGTTAGTTATCTACAGTAATAGCACAAATACACGTTTGAGCCCTAGGGGCATACCAAACCATATACCAATAAAGTGGTATAAGAACCACGACTGAGCTAGACACAGAGCCTAGAGCCTGTAGAAGTGCTTGGACCACAAGGAACCACCCAAGGTAGTGACACAGGGGACACACGGGGGACGCGTGCAGTGTATGAACACAGCCGCGAATCGCCGTTAACTTCTATGGGGAAAGTCGCGGTTTGAATTTAAAAGAAAAGGGACACTTAGAGGAGGACTTGGAGCAAACCCTTTGAGAACTAGGCTGTTCTAGTGTCAATACCCACGGGAGCACTGGAGTACTCGAGTTACCTCACCCAGGGGAGCCGGGTGCATAGGTGTCTTTCGGGGTCGGGTTTCGTCGTCGCTTTCAATGGCGATCTGCTGCAAAGTGCTGCTGGCGGCCAAGTCGAAAGTGTTCGGGTGGATCCAAAGGTGGATCGAATATCTGAAGAACCTGAAAGCAGAGGGGACAGAGTCTGGGTCACTAGCCAGTGACCAGGAAGGCGATGAGCAGATGCCCACCGATGTCGAGTGCTTCAGGTAGGTTGACGGTCATCTTGACTCTTCAGCCACGAGGTCCAGCAGGCGTCGACGACAACCAGGAGCTGGATTCGAGCTGTCCCATAACGTCTGTCGATTGCAGGGGTGTCGGCGACCGGATTGGACCCAACAATCCTTGGCAACGGCAAGTCTCGTGGAAATGGAAGAAGGACGATGTTGCAGACCAGCAAGGTCTGTGGGACTCACCCAGCGAGGGTAAGTCAGGGCACGCCTGGTGCAACCAGGGACCCCAAGCAGAAGAAGATTGGCCTTCGGGAGGGCCTACTAGCCAATGGACTAGCGACCGCGAAGGGGCCTCGAGTCGACGCACGTGGAGCTGGCTCACAGGACACTCGTGGAGTGGAGGCCAGTGATCTTCGGTGCAGTCGGTGCTGGAGGCTGGGGCTACTCGGAAACCAAAGCACAACTTTGTGGGAGACCCAGAAGAGGATGCACTTACAAAAGTACGCAGTGTCCAGGGGTCACACCCCTTTCCCTTTGTCCAGTTTCACGCCAGAGCAGGGGCTGGAAGCCCCTGAGCCGGTTTGAACTGGGGTATGCACAGGGACACCAAATGTGCCCCCAGTGCAGGACTTCAAAGCACCAGAGAGTGCTCCCGCCCAGCCCCAATACACACTACCCTGTCTGGGGAGGTGGTTACACCTCCCTGGGACAGGAAACCTATTGTCCAGGCCTCCCCTGCCGGAGTTTCGGTCAGCAGCAGGAGGCCAGACTCGTGTCTGTGGCAGCGGCATCCATTTTGTGATGCCGGGGCTCTGGAAAGTCAGTACCGGGTATACCGGTGTGTACATGTCTCTCCCTCTAGAAGGGTGGAATGCTACCCCCGCCACCAGAACTGGCGGGGGGGTAGTATTCCAAGATGTTTGACACCAAACACGACATGTTTCCGTGCAGCCATCCCAAAGTTAGCATTTAACGCAAGGTTATAATGCGCTTAAGAGTATATGGTCGGGCTGCACTACAAACAGCATCAGAGAAGGGTCTCCGAACGCTGCAGAGGGGCTCTGCTCATGCAGGGGCACCCTCTCACATAGGAACCAAGCACTCTGCCTTCAGGATTGATAAGGCCTGCCATAGGAGTGACTTATAGGTTTATATGTGTGTATGTATGTAGTGATATAGGTAGCCTATTTCACAGTAAGGGGTGCATGCACCACCTTACCCAGGCTGCAGTAGCAGACCTGTGGTGTCCTTTTGGCTGGCCTTCCAGGGGTGGCACAATACATGCTGCAGCCCCTGGTAGGCCTCTGAGGTACCTATGCCCTGGGTACATAGTATACCATATACTAGGGACTTATAAGGGCACTCCAGATTCCAATCAGAGATGTGCCTAAGGCACATGGAAACCATTTTATAGAGGAAGCAGATAGACTGGGGCCCTGAATAGCAGGATCCCAGTCCAACTAAGTCATAAACCAGCAAAACACCAGGAAAAAAGTGGGGGCAACCATATAGTCAGATTCCACCTTCCTACAGGTGGAATCACGCAGTTCTGGAATTTCAGGGTGGTAAATGGGATGAACTTCCCTCATGGGATGTTGTGTCCCCATTGTCGGAATCTTCTGGAGCAATCTACCCCGGTAACCCACTAATGTCGTTATATTGCTAAAAACCTCATTAGGAGCCATACCTGCATCATATATCCTATCCTCTATGTCATATATTATTTGAGGTGCAACACCTTGAAAACACTGTTCCCACAAGTCTATCAGCATCGCCGACATGTGTTTAAGGGCCTGCTGCTGTATAAATGGCTCTTAATCTTTCATCACACTCCACACATCCTCCACGCTATAGATTGGGTGCCGAGCCCACTGAGCTGCCTGATTTGCCACCATTGTCTTTTCCTCATCACCCACCGCAGAACGCACCAACACTTTATCCATTCGATCTCGCACTGCTGTCCAGTTCACATCATGCACTCCACACGCTGGAGTTTCCACATTCAACTTTGCCTGGTGTGTCACACTTACGGGGGCGGGAGCGGACGCAGAGACAGGTACCATCAGGTAGGGAGACAGGGCGGTAGGGGTGAAAGGGGGAGTAGCAGTCGACACAGAACTAACAGACTGGGCAGGGGAGCTAACAGCACCCGCCCCGGTGGCTGGTGTGAATAGAAGAGAAGCAAGAGGGGCAGGGGCTGAAGCAGAAGTACCAGAAACAGGGATGCTAGAAGGGGCAGCACTAGGGGCCAAGGACTCAGAGGTTGGGACTGCCGGGTATATCCGTTCAGGGGCATAAGGAGGAGGAGGACAAGAAACCAATAGTTCTTCGACAAAATCATCACCTTCCTCCCTAGCAACATAGCACTTATCTGTCTGTAACCGAAACTTTCTATCTGCACATTCTATACCCTTCTCTACCTTTCCTCTACTCTTTCATAAGCTACTGCTTTCTGTGTTATCGTTTGCGTCTGCCTCTTTTGGGCCTCTTTCTCTGCCCTCATGCGTCGCTGCTTTGCTTCTTTCTGCCATACTCTCAGAGAATCAAACATCGACTGTCTGCTCTTCCTAGCAAACAACTTGTCCTGCAAGAAATTCAATTTCTGTTCATCAAATGAGCCAGTAAGTGGCCACTGTAACTCATCATTGTCCCTCGTATATTTATGCCACAATGTGCTAAACATAACAGGGCCAATACCATGTTTAACATAAATGTCAAAATTTGGAGAACCCTCCGGAGGTGCAGGCTGGCTTTCTTCCAGTCGAGCATCAGTAGAACAACATCGACATCCAAAACACCCCAATTTGCTGAAACAAGGCATCTTAATATAAGACACAGGCACTGTCCCTAATGGACAAGTATAACCACCAACAATCGACAAACAAAGACAAAATAAAGTAACAAATATAAGTCACGGAGCCAAACAAAAACGGTCCAGGGACCAGTCCCTACAGTCCGGAGACTGTATCAAATCCAAGAAGACAGGCTCCAGCCCCAGACCTTTTCGAGCATTAGCCAAATTACCAGTTGTTCTGGCAGATTGTTTGCGGGCAGTCCTGGGCCTTTTCAAGCACGGGCCAAATTTCCAGGCGGTCCGATGAACTGCTCGCAAACACTCTGTGCCTTTCCAAGGGTCCGCAGACCCTCCCAGTTCAAGACAAGAGAGTCCGGAGACCGTACCAAGACACAGCCCGTCAAGCAAGGCAGTTCAAAAACTGCAAACAAGACAGTCCGGAGACTGCATCAAGACACAGCCCGCAGGCTCGTGTCGTCCAAGATTGGCGCCATTTTTCCCAAGAATCAAATGACTCACCTGTTGCACACAGGTCGAGTCAAGCTATTCTCCACTGCCGACTCTTCAGACCAAACAGTCAACTCCAAGGTTTCGCCTTCTCAGGACCTCAGCTGGTGACCACTAGACGAGGGGGTGCTCGATCAGTTGGGCGGGGCAGCTGTGAGAACCAGGCTTGGTCTTGTGTGGGGTACCCCGATCCGCCCAATCAACCAAACGCACCCCCGGACCCTACAACCCAATTACGGGCGAGTCGGATCACCTTGTGGGGTCCCTGTTCGGGCGCCAACTGAAAGAAGTGGCCTGCTAAGGCCACTCGGGTTTTCTCACAACCACCTGCTATGCCTTCCCAAGAATGAAGAGTCGGTCAGACAGTAGAGAATACAAACTTACATGTTTATTAGAAATGCTCTGCGGAGGAGTCCATCATGACCTGCACCCTAAGATGTCTGCCGAGGGACTGACCCCCCAACAATCTACAGTGAGTAATCATTCTTCCCCCGGAGCCTCCAACCCCGCCCACCATGGAAAACTACCGGCCTGAGCCGGACATGAACAAAGGAGGCACAGGGAGATGAGCTACCACCTGCCAGATGGGTACATGTTATCAGAAAACCAAGGCCACTGCACCGGGTCTCAGCGTCTCCTAACGTGGGAGCAGAATTACACACTTAGATTGGTATGTGAGAGCTGAATTGTCTCCTTATTAGCAGGTCGGGAAACAGCCTTGAGCAGGAAGGAAAAAATAATAACGAAATACAGTGTTCTGCTGAGGCAAGCATTACAAGCCATGAGGCCTAACTCAAGCACATTCTAAGCAGCCTAATAAGGATTGCGAAAAACAAAATGGAGTCGCACTCGCTAACTGAAGCCTGCACATTACGGGGATAACTCAGTGGGTTGAATAACGTAAATACAACTGGCATCTATTTAGCCACACATTGCTAACCTAATATAATGTGAAAGGAGTACATTGCAGGGACGGGATTTTAAAACCTAACACACATGGCCCATCAAGCCCTCATTCAACCATGCTCAGCTCACAGGGAGTAGAAATGGACTGACAAGATGGCTGACACTGGGCCCTGCTGTGGGGAGCACAAGGCCCTTTTGGGAGTTGTGCTCAGACAAACAACAGGACACCACTGTCAGCCATCTTGCCAGCACTGTTACACCACCTCACAGGGAAGCTGATTCACAGGAAGGAAGGAAGCCTGGGTTTTCTGGGAAGGTGGGAGTAGCCAAAAGCATGATGGGAGTCGTAGTCACAGCCAACAGTCCTCCCCCCACATGGCCCATCAAGCCCACATTCAACAGTGCCCAGCTCACAGGGAGTGGAAAAGGACTGACAAGATGGCTGACACTGGGCTCTGCTGTGGGGAGCACAAGGCCCTGTTGGGAGTTGTGCTCAAACAAACAACAGAACACCACTGTCAGCCATCTTGCCAGCACTGTTACACCACCTCACAGGGAAGCTGATTCACAGGAAGGAAGGAATCTTGGGTTTTCTGGGAAGGTGGAAGTAGCCAAAAGCATGATGGGAGTCGTAGTCACAGCCAACAGTCCTCCCCCACATGGCCCATCAAGCCCACATTCAACCATGCTCAGCTCACAGGGAGTGGAAAAGGACTGACAAGATGGCTGACACTGGGCCCTGGTGTGGGGAGCACAAGGCCCTGTTGGGAGTTGTGCTCAAACAAACAACAGGACACCACTGTCAGCCATCTTGCCAGCACTGTAACACCACGTCACAGGGAAGCTGATTCACAGGAAGGAAGGAAGCTTGGGTTTTCTGGGAAGGTGGGAGTAGCCAAAAGCATGATGGGAGTCGTAGTCACAGCCAACAGTCCTCCCCCCACATGGCCCATCAAGCCCACATTCAACCATGCTCAGCTCACAGGGAGTGGAAAAGGACTGACAAGATGGCTGACACTGGGCTCTGCTGTGGGGAGCACAAGGCCCTGTTGGGAGTTGTGCTCAAACAAACAACAGGACACCACTGTCTGACATCCTGAACGTAAACTTTGACTCCCTATAATGGAAGCATGGTTCATGGGGGATTATCTAGGCTCTGGGGGAGAAGGAGGTTCTGCAATGACTCCAACTGCCATCAAGGCTGTCTCTCCACACACCTTCTCAGCCAGAACAAATACCACTCTTGGGAGCAGTCACTCCATGACAGTGAAAGTAAATTCCCCGGCAAGATGTCTGACACATGGGCCTGATGTATGAATTGGCTGCAAGTCACACCTAGGCACTGGCCCTCTCAAATACGTTCACACTCACAGCCATCTTAACTGTATATTCCCACTCACTGACTGGGGATGTATTGTCCGAGGGCTGCTCCCTGGCCTGGCTGTGAAGGTGTGTGGAGTACAGGACAAGTGGTGAGATGCAGACCTAGCACATATCAAAATACACACACAAAGCTACAGATACATCATTGACAAGGGATACCTGACAGACTCCTCAAGACTCCTCAAGACCTGGCTCTTCAAAGAGTAGCAGCACCCCTCCCCCCCCCAACGCCTTGAGACCCTCACGGGTATGTAGTGCGCTCTACAAATGCTATGATTTATTGATTGTTTGATTGATTGACAGTGAATGGAATGGCCACAGAAAGATAGCTGACACTGTTGCATGGTGTCATTTACACAAAGCGCTGTTGTGAGCTACATCCTACTCCTACATCATGCAGTTTTGTCATCATCCCTGTCACAACACTCCCCTCACTGTCATTGACACATTCAACACAAGGAGTAATCTGGACTGGGTTGGAGGAGGCGTACAACTTACAGCAGCATGACTCAAACACACAAACCTCTGGCACCCACTGTCATGAGCATGGAAAAGCAAGAGAGTAGCCTTGGTCAACTCATATGTACATGGAGGACATTGACAAGATAAATGACGTTATCACGTACAAAGCCCTGCAGCAACATTATTTGCTACGGTAACACAATCACATGTGTGCAATGAGATGAGAATCAGGAACACATATATAATAAAATAGTATATCTCAATTGATCACGTACACACCGGACTGGGACTATGTCGTCAGATATACCAATGTGACTCAAAAATACATGCAGAAATGCCAGTACACATGCACAAATCTTGAAACACATTGTAAGAGGAAGTGCACGTATGTCATTGTCAAAGCACAAATGTTGACAACAACAACACACCTGTGTCAGGCACAGGATGGCACTTGAGTTTCAATGACTATGTACAGTCAATAAATCAATACATGAGCTGACCATGCACAAAGCTCCACGTGCACATCAAAACGCTTCAGGTTGTAATAACAATGTTCTTAACCAATATAGGCATCTGTCTGTGACAATTCAGGACAATGAAATGTACACACACTCATAATGAAGTACAATAGCAACTGTAATGTGTGTGATACATTGATGTGTGCAGAACCACAACATACATTGTGTGTTTCTCCTACCCACAGGGCCTGCTGGGGACACTGCAGGAACCAAACAAGAATCCCAGTCCCAGACTCTGGTTGACCCTGAGCTCTCCTGTGTGGATGTCTCTCAGTCCTCTTCGGACGACGACAAACGACCTGGCCCCTCCGGTGTGGACCACCATGCAGCACCAGCAGCTGTAACTTCTGCAACCCCTGCTACCACTCCTGCTACATCTGCCAACACCCAGATGTCCTCTACCAACACGGACAGACCAAGTCCAGAAAACACCAACGGCACAGCTAGTCAGGGCACTCTGGAGTTGGCGGACAACAACACCAGTGTCAACAGTGAAGGAGGCCCAGTGTTGTCTGTGTCTGCAACCGCATGTCCTGCTCGTGTGGGTAGGGGCGGGATGAGGGTGCGCAGGGTGAGGTCACGTCCTGAAGATGGTGCTGCTGTGCAAGATGACCCACAGTTAGGACGCATCATAAATGCATACCGAGAATGCACCGGAGACTTTGGCCAGGTAGTGGGGATCCTCAAGGACATGCAACAACAGCAGGCTGCCCATCATTCCAAATTGGACTCCCACATGTCCAGGATGGAGACCCACATGTCTAGGATGGATAAAATGGATGACCTCACTGCGGTGCACAGGGACATACTCACATGCCTCCGACAGATTGCTGACAACATGAGCACACCTCCCTGCGTGCCCACTACATCTGTTGCCACAACATCAGCAACTGCCACAGGGAGGGATGAGGACTCTGGCAGAGAGTCCACAGCACCGCCGCAGCCTGCACCTGAGGGTCCCCCACAAAAGAAGAAGAGCGGTCGTCCGAAGAAGGACCAGTGAGAGACAGATGGCCATGCATACCCCCTATGTAGTGAACACCCGCTACTGATATCCTCCATTGTGTGCAAAGCGTTCACCTTGTTGACTGTCACTGAACTCACCCACATGTAATGGAGGGTCGAAGTTGGAACAATGAATCAAATGACTGTGGACTTGGCTCTGAACAGTTCATCTACTAACACTGACAACTCCTCTGTGAACTTTGGATTTCTATCACACTGTACAGCACTATCAATTATGTGTACTATTTTCACACATGCATCAAAATTAAATCCTGATCACACAATACTTGCATCTGTTGTGAATTAAACTTGTTTTGCGAGATAGAGATGATGACCAGCTGAACAAATACTGTGCAGGAAAACAACTACAGCAATTCAAACACAGTTTTGTGAGTCATGGTGATGTGACACATATGAGAGATACACACTACTAGGTCAACACAACACAAATTTCCCATGGCCCACATACTCATTTCTGCCACTATTGTGAACTGACAAGACACTGAAATGCACATACCCTAAACCCATTCTGAGAAAGTGGCAATCAGGCCACAGGTACAGTATGCAAATTGATGTTGGATGTGTGTATACAGACGAGGCACACCCCAATGTGGAGCACAGGTTTATTACACAATCACAACATGTTGCCTCCACAACAGATGCAAGGTAACCTCACGTGACAGTGAGCACAAAGTAACCAAGAGGGTCAGAAATGTCAGTACTTGGGGGTGTGGCACCGCCTCCTGTTTCCAAGAAATGTCGCACTCTGTAACAGCACTGTGTGTTTAGGAGGTCACATGTCACCAGACAACAGCCAAAGGACCCTGTGAATGACATACAACAGACTTGAAATACAAAAATAGCTGCATACATCTCCAATAGACATTCCATACACAAGCCTCATGATTTGTGAAAACAACCTAGGACACATGTCAACACTGCAATGGTGAGCATACTAACTCAACGGACACATTACTGCAAGGAGGATGTCAAGTAGCATGCAGAAACACGTATGCAGGGACATTTCACTACATACTCATATCAGGCAAAGGAAAAGCTCAGACAACTCATCACTGTATACTCGCAATCATGAGAAGAAGTTGTTGATGAGCTGTGTCCGAACATCCCCCTCAACCTCATCATCAATGGCCACATGACCCAGGGCTGGATCCTCCCCTGCTGGAGGCTGCTGGTCGTCATCATCTTGGATGAGAGGTAGCTCTTCCCTCACTGCCAGGTTATGCAGCATGCAACACACAATGATGATCCAACACACCTTTTCTGGTGCATATTGTAGGGCCCCTCCTGTCCGGTCCAGGCAGCAAAATCTGCTTTTCAGTAGTCCTAAATGTCCACTCTATCACTCGCCTGGTCCTCCCATGTGCCTCATTAAAATGTATCTCAGTAGGGGTAACAGGATTCCTGAGTACATACCAACAAACAAACATATCATGGGTCTGAAAAGAGGGAACAATCTGAGATGCAAAAAGCACACAAGGTAAACAGACATTACACACCGACAAGCCAGGCACGCTGATTTTGCAGCTGTGACGTCATCTGTGGGATCCTACTATTCCTCATGATGTATGCATCATGTGCGGATCCGGGGAACCGTGCACAGACATGTGAGATAGTCATGTCAGGCAGACATACCACCAGGGCATTGATGGAGTGAAAATGCTTACGGTTCCTGTATGTCACTTCATTTGCTTGTGGTGGTACCAAAGCCACATGTGTACCATCTATTGAGCCAATGACATTTTGGCATCCTTCCCAGAGCATAAAAGTCACTCTTGATGTCAGCAATTTGTCGTGGTGCCGGGAATTTGATGTACTGCTTCAGCAAATTCAACATTCCCTCCAAAACATCACGGAGCACACGGCTAAACATTGTCTGTGAGATCCCACCAGCAGTAGCCACAGTGTACTGGAAGGTTCCTGTGGCAAAGAAATGCAGGGCTGCCATCACCTTCACGTTGGGGGTCAGCACTGATCGATATGGCCGTCCAGGTTGCAGATGTGGGGCCAACTGCTCTGCCAAATCCTCAATTAGTGCTCTGGTGAAGCATTATCGTCGGATGCTGTCACGTTCAGCCATGGTTGCTAGGTCTGGGAAGGGTCTGTGGACAGCTGGTCTCCTGCGCTACGTAGGTGGGTGTTAGAAATGGGGGTCTCTAGTTGGCAGAGGTAGGTACCTTTGACCAAGTAGGGGCCCTTGCTTCTAGTCAGGGTAAGGGGGCTACACTCCTAAAATGACCCCTGTTCACCCCCTTGGTAGCTTGGCACGAGCAGGCAGGCTTATCTCAGAGGCAGTGTGTAAAGCATTTGTGAACACATACAGTAATACAGTGAAAACACTACAAATGGACACCACACCAGTTTAGAAAAATAAGTAATCTTTATCTAGACTTAACACAAGACCAAACGACAAAAATCCACAATACAGTATTCAAAAATATGACTTTAGATGGTAGAAATAGCTTAGTTCAATGTAGATGGTAAATGCAACACTTTACTCTCAAAGTACCTTGGATGCGTCACGCAAAACAAACAAAAGGGTTGCAGGGAAGACAATGCGTCAGTTCCTTGCTTCGGGGGAGGCGGCGCACCTGTTACTTACTGCAGCGCAGGGGAGGCGATGCGTCTGTTCCTTACCGGAGAGGAGGCGAAGCGTCTGTTTCTTAATGTGATCCGGTGCGATGCGACAAGATGGCGCCGCGATGCGACGATCCGGTGCGATGCGACAAAATGGCGTCGTTGATGGTATGCGATAACTTGGACGCGATGCGTGCACGCCCGGCGGCCATGCGGCAAACTTGATGAACTTTGGAGCCGCGACAGGCCCTGCGACACGCTTCTCCGTTGATGCGACGGTGACCTCTGCGGCGGTGACATGCTTCTCCGGTGATGCGACGCGCTGCCTCGGCGATGCGAACGGCAAACTGCTGCGGCTGCGACACGCTTCTTCGGCGATGCGACGGCAACAGCTGCGGTGGCGACACGATTCTTCCTTGTTGTGTCGCGCTCCCAGCGACACGCAGTCTCCAGAGGGCCCAAAACAACAGCAGGCACCTCACTGCAGGTAGAATTCCCAGCAAGGAAATTCAGGGGGAGCTGGTGGTGAAGTCTTTGTGTCCCTGAGACTTCAGAACAGGAGGCAAGCTCAGCTTCAAGCCCTTGGAGATCTTCCTCAAGATAGTAAAAGTACACACAAAGTTCCTTTTCTCCTTTCCTTGGCAATGAGTAACCACTGCAGGCCAACCCCAAACAGCACAGGGGCAGTCTCCTCCTTCAGCTTCCTTGGTTTCTCTCCTTGGCAAAGGGTTCGTCTTGACTCTCAGAAGTGATCTAAAGTTCTGGGGTCTGGGCCCCAATATTTATACTACTAAATCATTTGTTCTCTGAAGGCAGAGAGTGTCTGTACCTAGTCAAAACCAGTTCTGTCCTCCTGGCAGGAGGTGGAGACAGCATTGTTGAAAGCAGACCTGGCCCAGGTAGCTGAAAGGAAAACTCCTCCCCCTACTCTCTATTCTATGAGGGCTCAGGCAACTGAAAGGAAATCTCCTCCCCCTACTCTCTATTCAATGCAGGGCCTTTTCAGCCCAGCCCTGACCCATCAGACTGCTGGAGCCAAGGCCCTCTCCAGCCCCTTGTCACTCACAAACCAGACATGGAATACACAAACCTAGCAGAGGCATACTGGATGGTTAGGCAAGAAAATACCTACTTTCTAAAAGTGGTATTTTCAAACACAGAATGTAAAAATCACCCACACTAAAAGATGTATTTTAACATTCTGAGTTCAGGCATACTCAACTTTATTTTCCTATCTTGTTCCCTGGGTCAGTTAGGATTATAAGATGTTATAATCAAACTGCCCATTCTGGCCTAATGGAACAGATAGCCTTGCAATAGTGAAAAACGAAATTGGCTGTAATTCACTATCAGGACATGCCATACACAACAGGGTGTGTCCTACCTTTCACATACAATGCACCCTGCCCACAGGAGTACCTTGGGCCTACCTTAGGGGTGAATAACATGTAGAAAAGGGAAGGTTTAGGGACTGGCAAGTGTGTGCACTTGCCAAGTCGACATGGCAGTCCCAGACTGCACACAGGCTCTGCAATGGCAGGCCTGAGCCACATTTTACAAGCTGCTTCTGTGGGTGGCACAACCAGTGCTGCAAGCCCACCAGCAGCATTTGATTTACAGGCCCTGGGCACACATGGTGCACTGTACTAGGGTCTGACAAGTAAATCATATGGCCAATCATGAAGTCAATAATCCATTACAACAATTTACAATAGGGAGCACTTGCACTTTGGCACTGAATAGCAGTGGCAAAGTGCCCAAAGCATCTAGACCAGCAAAAACACAGCAAAAACATAGGAGGCAACAGCAAAAAAATGGAACAGCAACTCACATGCCAAATACAGATGGATGTGTGAGACGATTTACATCTACAACATACAACAAGAATCATGTGTGTAGCACAATATGCAATTAAACTGGATTAACACCACAATAGTAGCTCTGGAAAACCTTGTGACACACAGTCCATTACAGCTGTAATTCAGGGTGTATGTAACATGTGATCACACAATGGGCCCCTGGAACTGTGCCCATGCCTAGGGTGGTGATCTGCAAAGTTGACACTCACAGTTGTGATGTGCATCACACACAATGGATTATGTCCCCATGAAACATGGCTCATCGTGGGAGTGTGTGCTACAAAGAGCTCTGTCCAATCTGAAATGTGAAGCTATGTACCCACACCTGTGATGAAGCAGGAAATGTGTTTTTCCATACTGTGTGACAGGCTTATTGATTGGTGTAGGGCACCTGAGGCTCAGCCAAAATAGTGTGGATGACACCCTTTGGCTGTTAAACCGTAATGGTGACAGATGCGGGTGACTATTCAAAAGACGCGGCGTACACTGCAAGACCAAGTCTGACGCACACATTGGATATTGGCCTTCTGTGGGACAGACGTGGGTGACTATTCAAAAGACGCGGCGTACACTGCAAGACCAAGCCGGACGCACACATTGGCTATTGGCCTTCTGTGGGACAGACTCGGGTGACTATTCATAAGACGCGGCGTACACTGCAAGACCAAGCCGGACGCATACATTGGATATTGGCCTTCTGTGGGACAGTCACGGGTGAGTATTCAAAAGACGCGGCGTACACCTCAAGACCAAATTGGACGCACACATTGGATATTTGTCGTCATGGGGACAGACGCGTTTTAGCAGGGTGTATGAATCGCGTGCACACAAAATCGGTTGGGCAACAACAACAATGTATCCAATTCTATAGTGCCATGATGCAGTAAGATTTGAAGGAAGCGGCAGGTGTGTCCGAGGCGTGCAATGTGATGTATTGGACAAATTCGGATAATGCGAAAGTATCTGACCTATCTCTTTGGACCCATGGGACAGAATCTGCCTCTGCAGCACATATTTAAGGCTGTCTGTTCCCAAGAGACTTCACTTGCCTGCACTACATGCTACATGCCAACATCACACCCTACCACTGCTGCTGTCTCTGCATCCTCTGGAGTCTGCAATGGCACGTACTGTGGAGAGGGCACCAGCCTTCACAGAGGAGGAGAACCAGGCCCTGCTGGACAGCCTCCTTCCACAGTACAGCAAGCTGTATAGGAAACCAGGGGAGCAGGTGAGTGTTGATTGCACTGACTTCTCAGTACACCATGTCCCCTAACAGGCACTACTGACATTCTGCTCACCAAGGACATGCATGCACACAGAGTCATTGTAATTCTCACAGTGTGTAGAATCATGTACTGGACAGGGACTGTGAAGTAAAAGTGTATCCTGTGCTATTTCATCTCATGCACTGTACTCATGTTGTGGGGGCAGGCTTACACACAGGACAACTGCCCCTGCTGATACTTAGTAGTCCTTGATGCATCTTCTGCCCTACTACCAATGACCTATAAGTTCACGTGTGTGATATATAAACATGTTGCATGTGTAGTAAGAGTGTGTCACTATGTCATCCTTACAGGTCGACGCCCATCAGAAGCAGGAGATTTGGTTGACCATCGTCCGGGCTGTGAGATCTGTGGGGGTCTTCAAACGCCGCATCCGCCACTGCCAGAAGAGGTGGCAGGACCTCTGTGGCTGGACCCGGAGGATTGCTAGGGTCCAGCTGAAGCTGTCACCTCCTCGCAAGAGGGGCGGACGATGGACCCTCACCCCCCACATGCTACGGATACTCACGGTGGTCTTCCCTGACCTGGATGGGCAGTTGAAGGCCAGACAGCAGCAAGGAGGGGGTTAGTTTGAGCCAGTTAGCTGTACTCTTTCTGACATGCATGTTGCACTTCCTCAGCCTGGTAACACTATCACAAGTCGGGTGTATGCTGAGACAACACTTGTGTGCCAAAACTGTAAAGATGCCCCATTGTCATCTGAGGGCCAGGTGTGTCCCTTTCCGTCAGTGACATGTATCACTAGTCTCCTGTGTATGAGCTGTAGTCCAAGGTCACTGTGCACAGCACCATGTCCAACAGGTGCATTGTTTTGACCGTCATGAGTGATGTGCTTGTCTGACATGTGTCAGCAACTTGACAGACATATGACCTGCACTCTGTGTGGTACATGCCTAAATGGACGATGAGATGATTGGGCTGATGACAGGTTTGTGACATGAATTCTGCACACACGTGCAGCAGGTCAGACCGATGTTGGTGTAGCTGACAAATGAACTGTGTTTGCTCAAATTATGCATGGTGATCAGCCTCGTACTCCCACTATTCCCATGTTTCACATGGACCTAGGACAGGTAAGCCAAATCAGGCCATCAGGGACACTGTCACATCCCATTTTTGTGTTTCAGGCAACACTGTGACCATTGCAAATGAAGATTCATGTGTCTGACTCTGTGTCAGTGTGTACAAGACGAGCAATTTTGATGGCACATGTGGCCAATGTTTCGCATATGGGCAGGAACCTCATGTATGTCAATTGGCTCAGATGCCCAGGTCAAATCATGTGTGTCTCATCCCTTGACTGTGCATATTGGTGGCTTAAACAGATATGTGTATGCTGCATTACTTTGATTATGTGAGTATGCAACATGCTCCTGTATTGGGATATCAGACGTCATATACTCATATGTCTCAGTTGAACAATATGAGCCTGTCAAAGTGTACAAATTCTATGTAGCACTTAGGGCACATGTATACTTGTGCACTACAGATGTTACTTGCACAGTGTATACTTGCGTGTGACATGGGGCTGACTGTTGAATCTTGATTCACTGGCCCGGTAACGAGAGTCAGTACAGACTGTTCAGGCAGACAGGACTGTGGCATAGTGTTGCACATGAAAAAGTGTAAGATGCAGTTTTGTACTTGTCAGTTGTTCTGCATGCAGGCCTTTTTAGCATTTGAGTTCACAACATAAGCTCAGATTGGTTACTGTGGGTGTGAGTATGTTCATCATGTAAACACTGGTATTTCTCCATCCCATTTGCGTGCCCAATTCCAGACTCCCTTGCATGAGATGGGACATGTTTGTGTTACGCCCTGACACTCAGGGGCATTACAGACAAGGCAACAGGCAAGACAGTGCCCTGTTGGGCATGTACATAGTTTAAATTGTGATACATCTAACAGATGTTTCCATTGGCAACATGTGTTTGGTAACCGTGATTCACAGACAGACTGACAGAAGACCTATTTACAGATGTGTGAGTTAAGGAATAGTGGCTTCGACATCATGCAAGGCCTTGCTCTGTGATGTTTTGGGAACATAAATCTAGTGTCTAGTATATACTGATGACTGATGTGAATCTGTTTCCCCTCCTTGTTCACAGCATCATCAACAACAACTGGAGGAGAGAGTTCCACGGACTAGGAGGAAGCAGCTAGCCAGACGGGATCCACTGTGAAGGAAGATGAGGGACCCAGTGGCAAAGAGGGTGAGGGGAGCCACACTGAAGCACGCTCAACAACATCAACATCAGCTGATGACCCAACCAGCTCAAGTGATGACTCCCTTGTGGTGGTGGGTGTTACCAGAGCGGCGGCCGCACCCACAGAGTCTGTCCCCGCCACCACCACCATCTCCACCCTCCCAGCTGTTCCCATTCCTAAAGTCTGTGGACCCTCCCGTGTTAGGGAGCATGTCTCCTTTGGTCCAGGCACCGCACCCCCTGCGTCTGTCACCCCTGCTGCCCTGGGTGTGGAGTCAGTGGACTTGCTTAAACAGTTACATGTGGGGCAGACATCCATGCTGAGTGTCCTCCATGCTCACACCGGTCTATTGATACAATTGGTGTCATACATGGAGGGCATCTCAGCAAACACGTCTGCCCTTCAGTGGACAAATCAGTTCATGGCCTCCTCACTGACGGCAGCAGTGTCCCTCCTGCAGCAGTCCCTCACCTCTCCTTTCTCAGCCCCATCCACAGTCCCCACTACCCTACCTGACCCAAGCACACTCACACAGGCACATGCACACACCCCAACAGACACAGGCAGCACACAGCCACCCAAAACAAAGTCAAATAAAACACGCACACACACTCCGGGGACTGACATCACACGCACAGGGGATAGGACAAAAAAACACACACACCCATACACAAGCACTGCGCATTCCTCAGGTATCTCTCCCTCCAAAAGCCCGACCCTTGACTCTCCTGCAACCCCCCCTTCCCAGAGGGTCTTCCTCTGTGACCTAGGCCTCTTCCCCACTGACACATCAGTTCCAACTTGAAAGGGGAAGAGGAGGTCACCACACAGGAGGAGGGGGCCCCCACCACACGCACACCCTCTCCTAAGAGTGGGTGCACTGAGGCCCCCACCCGTACATCCCCCAGGATGAAGAAAGGAAAACCCCCACCACCATCCCACACTTCCCCCCCAAAGCTACCTCCGCCCAACCCAAGGCCACCCGTCCCAGAGTTCACACACCATAAGCCATCCCCGGTTCACCCACACACTGTTACACCATCCCCAAGATGATTAGGCCCTCACCCCCTTACACAGGCACTTTCACTACCACAACACCACACACTCAGTCACTTACATACACTGCAGTGGAGACCCAGGCCCCCCCATCTGACCTGTCCACTGCAGTGGATCCCCCAGCCCCACAATCTAACATGGGCACTGCAGTGGAGCCCCCAACCCCACAATCAGACAAGGGCACTGCAGTGGAGCCCCCACCCCCACAATCAGACATGGGCACTGCAGTGGAGCCCCCACCCCCTCAGTCCAACATGTCGACTGCAGTGGCTCCAGCACACCCTCAATCTGATTTATCTACTGCAATTGCTACAGACACTCTAGTTGCCCCCAACCCCCCCATTACCCATCCTGCTGCACCCTAATCCTGTCCCTGCGGTGCCTGGCCTGCCCCAGAACATACCCCACCTTGGGGATGTTTCCCCTAGTGATGTATGTGCAGGCAAGCAATGTATGGGAACTCATCCTATATATCCCCTGGAGGACTCATTGACATGGACTGGCCATTGGCCTTGTTTTTTTTTGCACGATTCGTGTTTACCAATTTAAATGCTTAATAAAGCAGATTTATGTAATTTGGCCTAATTTCTGGGGGTACATGATGTTGCTGATTATTTAACTGCAAATGCTGTTGTGACATTGATTTCAGCCAAATCAGGATGGAGTGATGTGATGGACTGCCGGAGGTCCATGTGATATGTGTCCTAGTACAGTGTGTTGTGGAGTTGTTATATGCTGAAATGGCTTGTTGTCACGAGCAACATTGTTTTTGACAAGGAGTGTGACATTCTTTTCACATCCTCTCCCTTCTTTGGCGTACACGTTAGCACATATGTAGTGCTTGACATTTATACTCAATTTTTTACTGTTTCTTATGGTATGCACCACTCAAATGGACATGCATATTAGCGCATTGATGATGAACAAGTCATCTGTGTCCCAGGTGCCACTTGGTATACATGGATTGTTGCTAAGTGTGGCCAAATTGGAAATCACACCTGTACACAGGATGATGGGAACAAGTATTCTGTGTGTTGTGATAGTTCAGTCAATGTCCGTTTCTCATTCTGACAAGGCAGACACATGCCAAGACCAAGCTTGACACAGCGGTACTTCAACAGTAGTGACGCATATGTCTCAGTGGGGTTTGGACCAACATTGGGGGGGTGGAGCCTAGGGACACTTACACACACACATGTTGTGTTTGTTCTGCAGAGTGTGGTTGGCTGGCTGTATTGGCACATCTTGAACTGTGTATTTCTACTGGCTTTGTGAGCAGTGATTGGATGTATGGTTTAGTTTGTTTAGCTACTGTCCCTGGGAGTCCAACATCTTCAATTTGGCCATTGATCATGGTCTTGAATTGCCATTGCTGCCACAGTGTGGAACAGGATCTTGTCTACACTTTGGTTTCTTGCTGAATTCCTTTGTATGTGTGTCTGTATGTGAACAAATGCATGTTTGTGCATTTAGATGGTCACTTCTTCCATTGTCAGAATAAACATTGGTGGCAGTGTTAGCCCGCAATGGCAATGCTTGTCTCCCCATGGCATGTTTGTCTTTGTAAGGCCCAACTATGTCTGCCTCAACAGATATGTGTTCGTTTGGCACACAAGCACTACTTTGTCACTACATTGTTGCTGGTTGTCTGCCTCAGGAAGTCATACATGATTGTGTGCAAATGCTGGGAGTCTGGACCCCACACTCAGCTTTTTCTCACTACACTGATGGGGGTATTGTAACCCATGTCCCCTATGTGCTTGGCTAAGTTTGGGGTTTGGACCCCATGCTCATCTTTTGTGCACCACACTGATGGGGGGGTGAGACCCCTTCTCCCCTATGTGCTTGTCACTGCTGGGTGTTTGATCCCCCTATCAACTTATGGTGACCACACTGAGGGGGGGGGTTATACCCCATGTCAACTATGTGCTTGCCAAAGAAGGGGGTTTGTACCCCGTGCTCATCTTTTGTGCACCACACTGATGGGGGGTGATACCCCTTCTCCCCTATGTGCTTGTCACTGCTGGGTGTTTGATCCCCCTATCACCTTATGGTGACCACACTGAGGGGGGGTTTGTACCCCATGTCCCCTAAGTGCTTGTCAAAGAAGGGGGTTTGTACCCCATGCTCATCTTTTGTGCACCACACTGATGGGGGGTGATACCCCATCTACCCTATTTGCAAGTCAATGCTGGGGGTTTGTACACCACAATCGGCCTTTGTTCACTAGAGTGATGGTTGTGACTGCATTTATTAGCCTAATGTGTCACGGAATCTAGATGTTTGAGCACAATATACAAGCCTGGCATGGGAGTAGGGGGGAGTGTTTGCCCTCCACCTCCTCTGGGGCGGACTGTGCTGGGGGATGTGCATCCACCCCTTCTGGGGTGGACTGTGCTGGGGGGATGTGCATCCACCCCTTCTGGGGTGGACTGTGTGGGGGATGTGCATCCACGCCTTCTGGGGCAGACTGTGCTGGGGGCATGTGCATCCACCCCTTCTGGGGCGGACTGTGCTGGGGGAATGTGCATCCACCCCTTCTGGGGTGGACTGTGCTGGGGGGATGTGCATCCACCTCTTCTGGGTGGACTGTGCTGGGGGATGTGCATCTACCCCTTCTGGGGTGGACTGTGCTGGGGGGGATGTACATCCACCCCTTCTGGGGAAGACTGTGCTGGGGGCATGTGCATCCACCCCTTCTGGGGCGGACTGTTCTGGGGGATGTGCTGGGGGGATGTGCATCCACCCCTTCTGGGGCGGACTGTGCTGGGGGGATGTGCATCCACCCCTTCTGGGGTGGACTGTGCTGGGGGATGTGCATCCACCCCTTCTGGGGCAGACTGTGCTAGGGGCATGTGCATCCACCCCTTCTGGGGCGGACTGTGCTGGGGGGATGTGCATCCACCCCTTCTGGGGTGGACTGTGCTGGGGGGCATGTGTATGCACCCCTTCTGGGGTGGACTGTGCTGGGGGATGTGCATACCCCTTCTGGGGTGGACTGTGCTGGGGGGATGTGCATCCACCCCTTCTGGGGTGGACTGTGCTGGGGTGTGGGCAGCCACCCCCTATGTGTGTTTTGGCTTTTGAGAGATCTTCACGTATTGGTGGGTGGTAGGTGTCTGACTTACCGTCTGCGACGTATGCGTCAGTTCCGGTGGTTGATTCGGTCATAGACGTACAGTGCAGGGATGACATGGGCGATCGGATACATGGCAGCTTCGTCTCGTACGCGGTGTTCGTGTTGTGGCACGATTCAATCCTGATATACTGCTCTTCCGGATGCTGTGACGTGCTGGAGGTGGCGACCTGTTTGGCGCGGAGGACGTACGCATCGTACTTGCCCGGCCGGAAACTGCTACGCTAATGCTTCCGGGCGAGTCCAATCTGTTTTGACGTAGCCGGCTCGTACGGGAAATGTTGCTCGATTCGGAGCGTACGTGTCGTTCGGGAAATGCACACATTTGCGCATCGTACTGCCTCGTTTGGACGGAACGGCTCCGGGAACGAGTCGGTCGCAAGGTGAGGCTACGGAGGGCTTTGGGAGGGCTGTCCAAGCGAGATCGGAATCGATCCCAAAGAGTGAAAATGAATGTCTGATATGAATTTTAAAATGGACGGAGACGAGCCTGGGGCATTGATGGCTGTCATGTGGCAGATCCAATGTGAGGAGATGAATACATGCATTTTTTCTCGCTGATTTAATTCAGACAGAATAGAAGCAAACACCCAGAGACTCCAGTTGTTCCAGGTAAGATTTTCATATTTCAGGAGTAGACAATGGTTCTCGGTTTGGAAGGCCAAAAAGAGATCCTGGAGCACTAAACTTTCCTGGTTACATTCCTCTAAACAATGAGTGTGGTGTTTTCACCTATTCAACGTGGCTGTTTCTGTCCCACGACTGGGGAAAGGAAGGAAGGAGTGGTAGCGCTGTTGTATTTAGTTGATAAAGTTGACACAATGTATGTTGTGAAGTTGGTGCCTCTAAATGGGAGAGCCTGGCCTTTTCTAGGACATGAATGATATCTTCTTCGAATGGCTTTGTTTTGGTCGCATCTGAGGAGGATCTGTTACCAATAGGATGAGGGTCAATGTTTGGTGAGTACTTTCGAATTTAGGACAGGGAAGGGTTCCAATAGATGCATGCAGCCTACATAGACAAAATGTAGAGTGCGCATGACTGGTTTGGTCGGCCCCAGAGGGCTGAACAAACAGTGGGCAAGCTACTTCTCAAACCAACCCACCCGCCCCCAACCAGGCATACCCTCCCGCCCGCCGCCAACCAGGCATACCCTACCTTCTGCTTTCTCGCAGCGCGAAAAGCAGAAACATAAAATGGTATTTAAAATACCATTATATGTTTCTGCTTCTCGCACTGCGAGAATGCAGTGGGGCGACGCTCCTCCGCCCTAATGGAGGAGCCGCCCCTGTTCAATTAAGTCCCCATCATGGAGTTCCGGCTCTGTCGATATTATAGAAGTACTTGCTTAGTAATCATTTAAAATAGTCGCAGCTGTTGATTCGAAGTTGTGGAGTTAAGATTTATGAAGGAAAGCATGTTGTTGCTGCTTACATCGGGATGTGCTGACAGATAATGATTCAGGCCGGTGAAATTTCACTGAAAATGATTGGAGTCCACATTTAGCGGCAGATGGAAAGGCCCACTTCCAGTGGTGCCTCTAGAAGTGAAGCTTAGGGTGACACACATTGTGCCACATATAAAACTGGTCAGCTGGGTCTCCTGGCCCCAAAAACAATTAAAAAAAGCTTACTACAAATTTGTGGAGGATTCGCAGAAAACATTTGTAAAAAAAGAGTGTGGGGTCCTGCGCTCTAAAAAAAAAAAAATGGGGTTGGTCAGGGCCCGGGGGCAGCAGAATCAATTTGTTAGGGCATGGGATGTGCAGCCTCCCTCCCCCAGCCTCTATGAGGCCCTGGAGACATCATTATCTTGGCTGTTTTTTATGCTTAAAAGAGAGGGACGCATGGCCCCTCTCCCCTAGCCTATATGAGGCCTAGGGGAACCCATTCCCTGTGGCCTTTTTAAAATTTAGGGGAGGGGGCTTGTGTACCCCTCCCAAACCTCTATGAATCCCCATGAACCCCATCTCCTGCAGCCATTTGAAAAAAAACATAGGGGTCACAGCTCCCCTCCTAGGCCTTTATGGGACATCGGGTAGACAATCCACTGGAGCCATTTTTTATAGAGGGGCATGTGACCCTCTCCCCAGCTGTAGATCACCCTTGGGCCCTATCCCCTGGGGCACTGCAAATTTCTGCTAGGGAGAGTGCGGACACACCCTGCCTGCACTCTCCAGGACAGAAAACACAACTTTGCTTCTGCCCGGCAGGAGTAGTGAAATATGCTGCTCCCACTTGAGTGGGAGCACAGTTAGTTAGCCGACACCTGCCAGCACCACTATGGGTGCTGCTTGTGAAACCGCCAGAGACCTTGCGGGCCTTGGGGCTCCCTCCACGGCCGCAGGTGTATGCTGGATTGTGGTTCCCTGGAAGGCCACCAGGGCACCCATCCAAAAAATCACAAAGTGGCCTTCTCCCCCCACAGTGTTGGCTGGTGAGATGGCCTGTGCTGTGAGGGCCCTGCCTCCCCCACGGCCCTCAACATTTTCAGTACATGTGAGTGGCCACCGGGACACCCACTGTTAGAAAATATAAAAAATGGCCTGCCCCCATCAGGGTGGTGTCTGGGGAATTTGCAGGGTAAGTTGGAGCACTGGGGCTCCCTGCTGTGGCCCCAATATTATAAACACATGTATACACCGTGAGTGGGCACTGGGGCACCAATAAAAGTAAAAAATCAATAAATTAGGAAAAAGGAATAATAAATCTGTGGCAGAAGCAGCGGATGTATTATTCACTGCTCAAGATAAGGAGTGCCGTATGATGCCCTGCAACAGCTTTAGTGTTCTACTTTTGGATCCTGGTGGTGCCCCTAGAATGGGAAAGGGCACCACAAAGCATTATTTTTTATGTTTTTGTGGGGGCTGCAGGGAGTGCTATAGCCCCCATGCAACATTAAAAAACACAGTAAGCCTCCCAGGTCATTAAATCCATGACTCCAACATTTTTTTAAAGAACTTTGAACTAGAGCTGTATGCTCTTCAGCTGGAATGCAGGGTCTCCTGGTGGGTCTATAGCAGCACTCTATGGCCTGAGAAATTTTGAAAAACAACTCAAAGTCATGTGGATTTTTTTAATACAACTTTATAAAAAAAATGACATTCATTTTTATTAAGCAGACACAAGGAGATGATGGACGGAGCTCTGACACTTTTCAGACACTCACCCACAGTCACAGATCTGGGTTGAATTTATCATTGTTCTTTAGCTCACTTTGCCACCCCAGTTCAGACCCAGCTATATGCAAATCAGTCTTGACCCTGTGCCTCATGGGAACAGTCCAGCCCGAACTGCCAAACAGGTCTTCCCTGGACCGGAAACAAGCATCCTGGGACCGGTTTCGGGGTAACACAACTCATCAGCCAGGCTAGCTTGAATCCAGTGACAAAGTGAGCAAGGGACCCACATCTGGGCATACCCTGCCAACTTAGGCCAAACAAAGCAAACACAAGGAGATGATGGATGGAGCGCTGAAACTTTTCAGACACTCACCCCCAGTCACATTCCTTTTTATTTAAACACAGAATTGTGTGAATTTATATAATATCCATTTGCTTATAATTATTGGTGACTTTTTGACACAGATAATAGCTGTGCTTTATATATGTTAATATGCTAACCGTCAATAGGTTCACTTTTTATATTTTGGTATTCTGACCCTTCGACAAAGTTAGTAGGTCTGCCTTATACCCTATATATTGCAACATCACATAGTCAGCCGTGCACGCCCGCAGGGGTTTGGGTGCTGGGACTGTCTGCAGGCCATGACCTGTACCCAACCCCTCAACCCCCGCTGTGCATGGCTAAAATTGTGCCCTAAAGTAACTATAACTCACATCCTAGGCATTCACTGCTAATTACCTCGAAGAGTACATCACTCATGACATGTTCTATGACAATATTAGTAACATCACTGCAACATCTGAAATGACATCATGATGATAACACTGTGCATGGCAAGAAGACGAGTTATAGTTACTGTAGAGCATGAGTTATAGATACTTGACATAACTATATCTGGTCACTGAAACTTTCAACTAACTATCACTTTACTTTAGCCTTTGTTTTTTTCTGTCAATTTCCAAGGTTTTTTAAATGTAAAGTAAGATATCACTACAAATCCAACAATAACATCTCTTTAACCTTTGGCTTTTTCATCAAAAACACAAACATATAAGTGTGTGTGATTTTTTGAAGAGAATCAAAGGTTAAAGTAACGTTATGGTCGGAATTGTAGTTATATCTTACTTTACATATATAAAAACTGTCACTGTCTATTTATAGCTAGGACTGAGTTCCTATAAGAAGAGTGTTTTTTGTTTTGCTAATAATTGGTGCCTTTTGATGAATCTTCATGCCATCCACCTCAGTTACTTCCTGGAAAGTTGTGAAGTGATCCGTCAAGCGGGGCAGAGAAAAAGGGGGATCCCAAAATGCATTTTACTCATGCAATTTCCATAGCTAATTTAGTCAATGCTATAGCCAAAACGACTGAAAGAACGTACACCAACTTCGGCAGAAAGCTAGATTGTTAACTAGAACAGGTGCTTTTAGTGATTTGGTATATACCTGTTCACTAATTTTTGAGAAATGAAGGTTTACAAATTGTAGATATCTGGATGGGTGGGTTTGCTGGACTCTAGCGGGCATGCAAACTCAAAAAATATAGTGATCAGAGGCTTTTTCCCCACTGGCTGCCTCGCTCCCATGGGAACTACAGTCTCCTGCGAGGGCCGCGGGAGCTCACACTCAGATTGGCTGTCTGCAACATGAAGAGAAATGTGTGGCCACCATTACAGAACGCAGGCACATTGTTCCTGTGTAGTGAAAATGATAAACAAAAGCGTAAGGAGACAGGGTAGGGGTACCCTGACTTGCTGGGGCCAAATTTAATTTATTTATTTTCTCGTAAGAGACATTGGGGTACCCCTGTGCACCAGAGAAAGTTGTGTGGGAACACAAAGTGCTTCTGCATGAGTCCCACAGGATTGGAAACTATTTTCTTTTAAAAGCAGACTTTGGGGTCTGTTGTGGGATGGCCACGTACAGCCAGTTGGGTGCAGCACTTAACCGCAGGCCATGACCTACTCATACCCATGCAGCACGTGGGTTGGCTGTCCACGGGGGTGAACATGTATAGAGTGATGAGATACGTGACATAATAAGCAGTGCATGGTGAGGGGAAGTTCTATTTAGCTCAGTTAACCGTAACTTGTGAATTTCAATGCTTTTTTTAGTTAAGAATGGTTTATTTTAGGGGCATTTTCATAAGTGTAACATTACCTTTGCCTTTTCAGTAAATTTTTAAGGTTTGCTAATGTAAGGTAAGTTATTATTACCAGACCTAACTGCAATGGTACTTTTTCCTTTATATTTTTCTGTGAATTTATGAGTTTTTAATGTAAAGTATGATCTTATTACCATACCTAACTATAACATCACTAGCACAGGCCAGTGATGTTATAGTTAGGTGTGGTAGTAAGATCATGTGGCAGTGCGGCCCTGCACTTAACCCCCATCCATGGACAGCCAATAAAAACACTAAAACCAATATAAAGGGCTTTGTTTTAAATAAGACAGTTCTCAAGGAGTACCACATCAACATATAAGGCAGACCTATTGGCTTTGTCAAGAGGAGATCATATCAATATAGAAAACAAGCCTATTGGCTTTGTCAAGAGTTAACCACATCAATAAATAAAGGCTAGCCTATTAGCTTTGTCAAAGAGCGGTAACATCAATATACAAGGTAAGCCTATTTAATGGCTTTGTCTGTTGAGTACTCACCTCCTCAATATAAGTAGAAACATATATTGGCTTTGTTAATAGCTGTCCACCTTCATAAAACAGCAGTAATGTTAAGATTAAACTTTAAACCAATTAAATTGTAAGACCGTATTCATGTGGCTTGATTATTAAGAACAGCAATTCAATCTTTGTCAATAAACCGTTTTGTGAAGCATGTGTATTCAAAAAGCCATTAACCAGGTGTCATAGTTTTTTTTACACTCCTCAGCTGAAAAGCAAAACCTTCAGCTCAAGAAAAGCTTGAAAATAGCATTAACGTTTCCTGAAATCACATTTTGCAGGCCCCAGGAAACATAGATTCCTTGGGTGTTGCTACACTTACTGAAGACCCTCACAACACTTTGAAAACATGTTGGGGTGCCCCAGTCCAGACTGAGGTACCAAAAAGCAGGAAAAAGTATGCAAATTAGCTCTTGAAAGGCATTAGGGGACGCACCTGCCCAAGAGCATTGAGTAATAAATGAGCAGCTCCCCCACTCATTTATTGCTTTTCCAGCCTAGTGCAGGTTTCTTTTATTTTTTGCATTGCAATATAGCCATACAGCCATAGTGTGTCCTGGTAAGCCTTCACTATATTTGGAGGACATAATCACCACCAGTAGCACCTGACCCAAGATGGTCTATGAAAAGAATGTTGTTGCATTTAATTTATGGTCACAGATCTAATTCAGATGTGCGGATTACACTTCATATAGCTTTGTTTTTGTAATTGGAGATGCCTCTCTACCTGTCTGCCTAGTCTGAGTTGAAATCATAGGGTAAATGAGACAAATTCTATATAATGCTTTCCAATCTGTATAGGAGATATGATCCATATGATTCCCTTAAAATATTGAACAGCTCTATTAGTCTTTTCTTACTTAAACCATTTACATAACTAACTACTATTCCGGTAACAACATTTATCTAGCACAATATAAACCTCTTTGCTCACCCAACCCAAATAATAGTCCCACCCACCCACCAAACTTCAACCTCTACTATGGGGTGATTTTATTTTTTTGTTTGTTGTTGCTGTGCTATGTGAGTTGCAGAATATGAAAGAACCCAAGCAAATAGACTGAATAAAAAAGAAACAAAAACGTAACAGACCCATGTAAAATCCAGTGAACCCGAAAGTCTAAAAGGACATAACAAAAAAAAAGGACTTCATAGATGACAGAAACTATTCTGTACTCTCTTTGCTGCTGTCATCTAAAACTATTTTAAGGCCAGATGTAAGCATTTTGTTCAATCTAACTGGATACTGCAATAAGGTTGTACTGAACTTCTGTTTCAATGTATTCATCCATTCCTTAAAACCCTTCACCTCTGATATTTGTTTCTTAACAAATTAGGTCTAGTCATAGATTTTAGCATCAACAAAATACATCAAAAATGGCTCCCAGATTGTGTGCATTAGTGGCAGGATCAGGGCTAGAACACAAAGAGTGGGGACCCCAAGACAAGGACCAGCAGGCAATTTCCAAACACCAACACCTCAGTTACATCTGAGTTGAGTCAAAGTGAGGTTGTGTTCATGCATTTGGCAACCATAACCATGCAATATCGAAAGTGGTCTTGGAAGTTTGATCCATCTTCCAAGCAAAGGATCAGTTGAGTGTAATCAGTGAAAGCTTAGAATTGAAAGCTGAAAGATGAAATGGCGTCTTTGAGGGGTGCCACATTAAGGTTGAATAATGTCGGACTGAGAGAAGACCCCTGAGGAACTCCACACCCTTGGACTATGAAGGATGTGTGGAACAGGCTAAGTATGACTGCCTGTAGGCAGGAGCTAAACAAATAGCTAAACCAATCAAGAATTGTGCAGTGAATCGTGCAGTGAGTATAATCACTGTATCCTTTCCACGATTACATCTAAGTAGTTTGCTGCTGAAAGTCTGAACCTGCTTTTCGCATCAACAGCTCATAGAGAGCCACAGCTCGCTTGGGGCCTCATTTAGAGGGATTTTACATAGGGCAGCGAAGCAAGTCACCTCACCTCCCACCTCACAAGGGCAGGAATGAATCATATTTATCTAATATGGTGCATTCCTGTGTTTTCCCCCAGCACTGGCACCGTTTCAGCAGCCTAGCGCCAGCGCAGGCACCTTTGCACCCTGTTTGTTTTTATTGATCTGATCAAACCACATTATGTGGCCGCTTCTCAACAGTGAGCCCCATGGACTCCTTGCCAGCTGCCAATCTCCTTTCCCAGCCATGCAGGAGGTTCAGATGGAAGCTTTAATTACAAATGAAGCCTGCTTTCTTCAACAAGAGACAATGATGAACAACAACGAAGTATGCCTTCTACCTGTTTCAAAAACAACAACAACTGTACAGAAGCACAGATTTCAATTCAGAATCCTGAGAAGAACAAGGTATACATCTATGTACCACAGATCGAGTCCTCATCGAAATTGAAGCAGCCTGCTGAGCTGCCCAAGATAGACCGGATGGCGTCTGGATACTTCATCAACTTTGATGACTTCTCCTCCAATGCATCAGAGGTTCCACTGCCCCCACCACCCGTGCCTTTTGAACTAAAGGTATGTTTCTTCTATTGTTGGCTGAAAAGAACAAACTGTTTCTCCATGGTTACACCTTTGGATTATAAATGCATTACTTTTCCTAGTCCTTTAGATTGGTTTTGTGACTGTGTTCTTCCTTCTCCTAAATTGACACTTTGTCCCACAATGCTCTGCATACACACTGTGAGTTTGGTTCTGAAACCACACGCATCATCACACCATGAACAAAGAGACTTGTCCCTGGTGAAAATTTCAGCTGTTCCAGTTCTGGATGGGATTGTATGGGATAGGGTGTCATTTGATGTGTATCGTCCCACTGAACTAGTGAAAATTACACATTTAAAAAAAAAAATCTTCAAATTATATTATGACCCCTAGTACCATTTCTGATGATTGGGACATTGATACGGTATATGAAATGTTCGAAGATCTAGAACATGCAACTGTACTTTCTTCTAATGAGTTTTATGATGTGTTAGAAATGGGGGTCTCTAATTGGCAATGGTTTGCACTTTTTCCAAGTAGGGACCCTTCTTCCTAGTCAGGGTAAGGAGGATACACTACTAAAATAACCCCTGCTCACCCCCTTGGTAGCTTGGCACGAGCAGACAGGCTTATCTCAGAGGCAGTGTGTAAAGCATAAGTGCATGCATATAGTAACACAATGAAAACACTACAAATGGACACCACACCAGTTTAGAAAAATAGTAAATCTTTATCTAAACCTACAAGACCAAAAACAGACAAAAATTCAACATTCAATACTTGAAAAATAGGTACTTTGCAAGATAACCTCTAAATTGCAGAAAGAGCCACAGTCCTTCTGAGTAGGTAGCTCTGTCCGGGGCTACCGGGATGCTGAAAACAGTCTGACAGTTCCAGCTGACCGCGTCGGTACGGGTCAGCTGTAGCATCGACAGACTCGTAATCAGTACATTTCTTGTTGCGGCGGATCCCGTTTCTACGAGTTGGTTGGGGCAACCTTCGCGGTGTGAAGTGGAAGTGGTGCAGTGTGCAGTGCCCTCATGGCGCGGTGCAGGCAACAGCTCGGAGACGGTCATCCCATGGTGTTGGTGAGACCAAGGCTATGATGCGGAGTGAGGTGGAGCTCGATGAGGTGCTGGCAGATCATGGTGCAGGCGACGGAGCCGGTCGATGCTTGGGCGGGCAGTGATGGTGTCGGTGAGGTCCGGGCAGAGTGAAGCGAGGCAGTGCGGTGCCCACAGGATGCGGTGCGAGTAGCGGCTTTGGTAACGGTCATCCAGCAGCGTCAGTGAGACCAAGGGTGCGTTGCGAAGTGCAGCGGTGCCTTCAGCACATGGAACCAGCGACGGACTCGGTGACAGAGTTGGCAGCTCTTCTCCCCTGCGGCGACTGAACCCAGTTGTTCCAGAGAAGGTGCCCAGAGGGATGGTGAAGTCTTTGCTGTTCCTGAGACTTCTTGAACAGGGAGAAAGCTCTACCTCAAGCCCTTGGAGATACTATGGCAAGCAGGATGCACATACAGCTCCTCATCTTGGCAGAAACAGTCACTGCAGGCCAACCCTAGACAGCACACAGCAAAGGGCAGTACTTCTCCTTCAGCTTCTCCCAGCTCTTCTCCTTGGCAGAGGTTCCAGAAGCAATCTAAATGTCTGGGTTCTGGGCCCCACTTTTTACAGTACAAATTCTTCTGTTCTCTAGTGGCAGAGAAGCCTGTTGCCCAGCCAAAACCAGTTCTGTGCTCTCTGGTGCAGCTGCCCGGGAGTAGGTGAAGACAGCATTGTCCAAGGCAGACTAGGCCCATTCAGGTGTGAAATAAATCCCCCCCTACTCTGACTGCAGCCCAGGTCTATTCAGCCCAGCCCTGACTCACCGTGGAAAGGCAGGACACACCTCAACCCCCAAGTGGCTGTCTGAACAGAATGCACATCCCCAGCCCCTGCCTCTCCAAAGCCAGACAGTCAATACACAAACCTAGCAGAGGCACACTGGATGGCTAAGCAAGAAAATAGCCACTTTCTAAAAGTGGTATTTTCAAAACCAGAATATAAAAATCATCCTTTCTAAAAGATGCCTCTTGATATTCTGAGTTCAAGCATACCAAACTCCACCTTCCTATCTTGTTCCCACAGGCAGTTATACTTATAAGTTATTATAAGTAAACTCCCCATTCTATCCTATGGGACAGATAGCCTTTCAATAGTGAAAACGAGATGGCCAGCATTTCACTATCAGGGCATGCCACACACATCAGGACATGTCCTTCCTTTCACATGCACTGCACCCTGTCCACAGGGGTACCTTGGGCCTACCTTAGGTGTGACTCACATGTAAGAAAAGGGAAGGTTAGGGCCTGGCAAGTGGGTGCATTGCCAGGTCGACAGGGCAGTATGAAACTGCACATAGACACTGCAATGGCATGTCTGAGAACCTTTTGCACAGCTGCTTGTGTGGGTGGCACAATCAGTGCTGCAGGCCCACTGGCAGCATTTGATGTACAGGCCCTGGACACACACAGTGCATGGTACTAGGGACTTAGTAGAAAATCAAATAAGCCAATTATGGAAACACTAATCCATGACAACAATTCACCGAGGAGCACTTGCACTTTGGCATTGAACAGCAGTGGCAAAGTGCCCAAAGCATCTAGACCAGCAAAACGAAGTCCAACACACTGTAAAAAAACACAGGAGGCAAAGGCAAAAAATACAGGGGAAGCCCACACCAAGGATGCCAGGTCTAACATGATGGTACAGCTAATTTTGATGAGATGTTCTGTTTTCTACATTATGGTCATCATTTTCTACACAAGGCTAGTACACCTCATGAGGAATTTAACTTTACGCAATGGAAACATTGCCCTACACCACCAAGGGGTTGTTCAAAAGCATTTGCACAGAAGTTAGACTATTTTTCTGTTTATGACACAGCTAACCAAGACTCATTTATTATAGGCATGCCCCATCACCTGCAAAAAAATATGTTAACTGATACTAAGCTGATTTAAACTGCTTCTTTTATTTCCCAACTCTCTGTACAAGGTTTCAACTTTTGGAGGGATACAGTAGATGTAAAATCTGTCTGGGGGACTAAAGATTGGCAGGTTATGGAAACAAAGGCTTTATTCAGAGCCTGTTTAATAACGCAACAGAGGATTTTCCTGATCAAAACTGTGCAACAGACAACATGTCTTGATTTAGCCAAGATAAAAGATTTGTACTCACTGAGGGTTCCCACTCTTACACAATATGACTACTGGCAGTGGTTAACACCATATGATAGAAACACCATTGATACTATGCTGCATAAGAGTAAATATAATTCATCGATCCCATTTGGAAGGGATGTTTACTGTGGCCACTAGACAATAACAAGTGTCAGGATAGATTCCTGGGTAACATCCAGGCCTTTACAGCAAACAGACCTGGCATGCGTTATGTGCACAGGGAACATTCAGGGGTGGAACTACCTACAGTGTTGAGAAGTTGTGCCTTGATTGGCTAAAAACCTCAACACTGTCTCAGGTGAAACAGCACTTGTCCCTTTTTATCAGATGACTTGGAATTATGAGACTTCTTGTTAGGTCCTCGGAAACCACGTAAGAAGCTCTTCCTTTATACTGTCTATACCGAGATATGGAAATTATCTCAACAAGAAGCTGCTGAAAGTCTGCGTGAGATAAACAGGGCCAACTTAGAACAGGCTCTTCCAGTAGTAGACATTGGTAGGACTCATTTATCATCTAGAATGTATTCTTAAGGTAACATTGTCTCATCTACAATAGATGTGTTTCAGCAGGACTTGTCTGCATTACACCATGGGCACTCCCAACTTAGGTCAATTCTATAGTTAAGCTGGACACTACGAACCTTACGTTCTGGCCATGTGTCATGGTGACACATTAATATCACTAATTTGTTTTCACCATACCATATTTCAGAACAGCAGATAGCGATGGCATGAAAAGATGCAAAATAAACAATGTTACACATTGAAAGGCTTGAAAAATTACCTTTCGCCGTTGCTGGGATATCATCCTCAGATTGGATAATCCATGGGTGCATTACACTACCATTCTCGACTTTTCACTTTTTTCAGCACTGTTTACAACACCATCAAGTGGGCAGATATGAATCGTTAGGTGAAGGGTTCATACATGAACAATGGGAACTTCCTTTCACATTCCGGTGCCGGAATAAGGATACTGAAGTATTTCTCAGCGGCTCACACTACGAGAATACTTTAAGTGGGTCCCTAATATGCAAGGAAGTTTTGTTGCACGGAGCATGCAATGCATCTGTGGCGAACCTGTCTTGCTACTTGATAGGGTCTCGGGTGGCCGTGATACGTCTGACTTTCAGATTACTCTCAAATGGGAATGACCTGATGTTGAACAGTCAGGGTTGTTGTGAGATGAAGCCAGAGTCGCCTATGAGGTGACCATATGTTCCATTCCAACATGTTGCACACAAGTCCTGTTGCTGCCTGCCCATGTAGTTAGGGAGGATACGCTGTGGCCTTCAATTAATCTTACTAACATGCGCTTTGACGCCCTGAGCAAACTGAAAGCCTAATTATTTAAAAAAGATGTGGCCTTAACTTCGGCCAAAGAGACATTTGATCTTGAGGTAGTGCGTTGCTCTTCGGAGATACAGGCGCTTCTCTGTACTGACTTCCATGAAATTTTGGGGAGCTGCTCCATCGTATTTTTAACATGTGTAGTATGACTGGAATTTCAGGATTTTTCAGGAGCATTGGATTTGGGTTGGTCAGCACCTTCCAGACGGTGTTTGGAGTTATTCCATCATTCATCCACTCCATCATCGGTTGCATCTTTGGAGGTCTTCCGCTGGTCCTGCTCCCAGTTGCAGGGATATTGCTTTTAATATTTTTGCTCCACATTGGAAGTCCCAGATCGAGATCAAATGTAACTGGCACTGCCTCACATCCTGTTTTGCCGTGATTGCATGGTGCATGTCTTTGATGCACTGTAGCTTTGAGAACAGGATGAGCACTGGTTCCTGTCTTTCGGGCCTGTATGGCTTCATTGTGCACAGCTTGTGTTCCACCGTCTCTTGCACTCTTACGAGTATGCCATGGACTTGTGCATGGACTTACACGTACTGGTGGACCCACTGAAGGCCCATCTGTGCAGCTGTCCTCTGCAGATACCTCCTCTCCTTGCCGTGCTCTATGATCTTCGGTAGGTTGCCTCTACACCTAGTGGTTTGGATCTAGGCTCTGTTTCACCGGAACATCGATTGGCTGTGTCTGCTCCCTCTGAGGCTGCTGTAGGGGGCGGATGGGAGCATATTTGCTCTTTCAATTTGCTCCCAGGTGTAAATCCGTATTTGTAAAGCGCGAACTACTCACCCTTACGGGTCTCAAGGCGCCTCTGGGAACATCATCTGCAGATGCTGGGAACATCGATGTTTTTCTACCACTCAGAACATGTAAACATCTGGCTCTCCGTGTGGTAGGAACATTTTATTCGGCCTGTTTTTAAATGGTAAATTTCTTTTAAAATTGACATACCTTTTATTGCTTTTATATTTTTAACAGCTATTGGCTTTCTTTATAATTTGGGCATTCAAATAGCATGAATGACCTGACTTTTAAGGTGATTTTATCCTCCTTTTATCATAAACACTTTTAGATGCTGATGTATTTTTGAGGTGGGATTAGTGGCTTTCAACCGACCTATGTACAAGGAGTGGGAGTCATGTGCCCGAGTTAGGCCTAGTTAGAAATAGTGCCAATTTACATGTGCAGGATTCTTTCCTAAAGTTGCCTTCCTTTTTCACATTGACTTTTGACACACATTTGCGTCACTTGGGTTAGTTTTCTAAGAAACACTTACCTTGCTGACATAAAAGAGCTTTGTGAGAACACTATCACACTGCCATTACGTGCGTGGTACAAATGTGTTTGTTATTACGTTCATATGGCGACGCAGCTATCTGTGGAATACAAACAATAGGCAAGGATGCCCTTTTCTATATATATTCTTTTGTTTCCAAATACAGTCAGAGGAGACTCTTCTGCTGACTTCAAAGGGTCTCTGCATGCTGAAGCTTTTGCCTAGCAGCTAACTGACATCTCCATGAGGGTATCCAGTTCGTGACCAAGACGGGGTACTACATTCTTACCTACCAGGTAAAGGGGTTAGGTCATCCAGAAGTGTGTTTGTTGGCAGACCATACATTCACACTCTAGACATGTAGGTTAGGGGTCGCAATGTAGGAGTATGCTAGATTGTTATAATACTGCCTATGTACGCATATATAAGGTGTCTCAACAAGATGGTGGAACTCTTCATTTTGTTCACTGTTTTGACACTTATAACTTTTCTCTGCTTCTGTCTATTAATCATTGCAGCACACATTTTCTATACAAGAATCACCACATTTCAATAAATATTGAAAAACGTCCCTTCATGTATTCTTTGTATATTTCCCTGAGCAAAAGAGAGCACGAGTGACTGAGCAAAAAGTGGTAGGTCTGTCACCAAGGTTCCTGAGGGAACAGGATTGTCATGTTCAGTAGTTCCCAGAACTGGTTGATCCCTGTCTAGGTTTAGGGGGTTAATGGTGGCTCTGTGAGCTAGCTGGTCCATGGGACAACATATCCTGCGGGGGTGCATGGAATCAGTCTGGCACCATCCTACATTTATGTCATCCCCAAACGTGCAGTTCCTACTGATTAGTGGAGACTCCACAACAATACACCTACAACATATAGTTCGCTAGGTAAAGAATTAAAAACGAATGGGAACCATGTTTCATGTATAAGGTGACTGTGCTGTGCAATCGAGAATTAATATTTTCTACTTTTCCAGAATAGTGAATATTAGAGCGCGTATTTAAATTTCATACTAGACTTGCTCATAATACCTTTCAAATACAGGCTCAGAATGTAGTGCATTCGTGAGGAAGACAGAACACAGTTTATATGAAAGATGGAGCTGGCATCACAAAAATAACAAGATTCAAACCAAGAAATGTGCTGTGGCAATAGAAGAATTACATTAAAGATGAAATACTCACAAACGTTCTTAACAGGAGAAGGTGAACTTCCATTATCCGATGCAAATTCCAGATGACACCTACTTTCAAAAGTGCATGCAGCAATCACATAAATATCAAATTAATTCATCATTACATACGGGGCTGTTTCAATGAATATCAAATGAATTACAACTGACGGGGTGCCTGTTGGAAATCTGCAAGCCTGCTGCTTTTATCCATTGTCAAACTATTAGCATTGGCTAAGGATATTTTCTCAACTGTGATAACAACACTTTATTTTCGTTTTAGCCTTGCAAATCATTGTTGATGCCTCTCCTCGGAATGGCTGCCCCTGAACTGTCAAAGGAGTAGAAGAACTTGGTGAAATACCCAACACTGACAACCTATGCTAGAAATTGTGACTCTACAGACTGGGAACGATTTGCAATTAAACATTTCACTTTCAAATATTAAATTTACTGCAGAAAAGCTTAGTGAAACCAAAGTAAACAAAACCTTCACTAACCAAAAAAACACGATAAGAAGTGATCTGGCTGAATAAAGGGACGTGCCTGCTTTCAAGTTGAAAAATTGCATATAAATAGTACAGGTAACAATTATTTCAGAATATAAAAATTCAGCACTGAAGAGAAAAATACATTGAGCCCGATTCTCAAAGGTATTTTGAATGGGAATGTACATTTACGGCCGAAAGTACCTCCGTTTACATCTGCCAGTAACACAAAAAATGATTCCTCCTTGCAGGCGTAAATGGATTTACTACTGCAGATTTCTCTGCAACCGGAGCGGAGAAATCTGTAGTAGTAAATCTCACACACGGGGTTGGAAGTAAGTAGTACCAGGTGTGGTCTTTGTAGGTTTGTGAACGGCCACATCTATAAACTCATAAGTCACCCTTAGACTTGCTGTGGGTATGAAAAAATGGCTTTCTGCATGGGAAAAAAAATTTTCTCTGTATTTTGATTAATTCAAAAGAGTATTTTGAACATGTATCTCAAGTAAGACAAGTGTTGCTAGCCCTGAGAAAGAAAAATGTGTATGCCAAGCTAAGGAAAAGCCTTTTGTATGTTCATGAGATGGAGCGCTTATGGTTTGTGATTTCTCCTACAGACATTATCATGGACCTAAGAAGGTGAAAGCCACCTCACAATAGACATCTGTGAAACTAGAAAAAGTTTCCTCCACTGTGACACCAATTGCGAGATGAGGAATGGAATTCACTTCCATTGGGATAAAGACGCTGAGCACACCTTTGAGACCCTCAAAACAAAATTATGTTCTGCATCCCTACTCCAAAACCTAGATACTACTTAATCTTTTGTGGTAGAGGCTGGTGCTTTTTCGGTGGCCGTAGGTGGAATCTTATCTGAGCGGGATCCTGACATGGGTCAGTTTCATTCAGTGACCTTCCTGTCCCACAAATTGTCTCCCACAGCAATTAACTACTCAGTTGCTGACCGAGAACACCTTGTCATAAAAAGGGCTTTCAAAGGAGTGGCGTCACAATCTGCTAGAGGCACGAATGACCACAGAAATGTTTAAAATCAGCCAAAGTCCTATCAGCAAGACAGTTGAGTTGGATGGAATTGTAAAACAAATGAGATTTCGTCAACCAATATCAGCCTGGAAGAAAGTATGGTAAGGCAGAACCCCTTATCAATATGTGGATTTCCTGATCAAAATAAGAGTTCTCACCTAGACACACCAAGAATCATTGCAAGAAAAAAAAAATGTAGACACAGTTATCACCAACTTTTTGACTTATGGAAATCACGCTCGGTTAGAAACGGACCTAAGAGATTGGGATTCAGAAGGAGGAACCATTCAAGAAAGATGGTGTTTCAGGAACTATGCATTATACTTACCTACAGAACCCCTACAGTATCAAGCAACACCTTGGGGTCATTGAGCTCATTTTACCTGGGAAAGAGAGAACATTACAATTATCTCAAAGATATTTTTGGTGGCCAACAATTTCCAAGGACATCAAGGAATTTGTTGATGCGTGCGCAATTTGCACGCAAGACAAAACTTGTCGTCAACCTCTAAAAAGGACTATTACAGACCATTTCTTTTCCTCCATGTCCATTGCACACGGTGTCTATTGATTTTATAGTTGAACTACCGCAGACCAAAAAGATTTTAGGTACTTTCTAGTTGTTATGGACTACTTAACCAAGATGGCTTGTTTCATTCCCTTTAACAGAGTACCATCAGCCTTTAACCTGGCTACAACATTCCCATAAGAAACAAATCAATTGTATGGGACAGTATCTGTGTTCATTTTTGATAAAGGCACCCAGTTTGTAACTTGCTCTTGGTGAGTTCTTTGCTTGTTCATGGACATTGATGTGAGGCTCCTGCGAACTGATGCCCAGAAAGAGAGGGTAAACCAGGATGCTCGAGCAGCCCGAGTAGCAACCAAGTTAAAAAAATCATTACACGAAACTGGTCTATTTTAAGAACCCAAAAGATGTTCCAAGACCCTCCTCTTTTCTCCTACCAACGAGGTGACAATCTGGCCAATCATCTTGTTCATGCCATTACTTGGCCGACCAAACCAGTGCAACAGAGCTCTATTACTGCCGCATGGGGTCTACCATCTCTAATCGGACATTACAAATGCCAATCCTGCATCGTGTGTGACCTCACATCAAATACTAAAGACTTCAAGGTTAACAACAAAACCTATCTTCTCAAGACCTTGACCAACTGTAGATCTCAAAATGTGATCTATGCAATTCGGTGTCCCTGTGACCTCATTTACATTGGCCAAACCACCCAAATGGTCAAACAGAGATTAATACAACATAAAAGCAGAATTCACTGCAAAGTACTGACTGCCCCACTGGTGTCACACTATATTGAAAAAATCATAGTGAATCAGAAATCTATTGGCAAGTGATTGATCAACCTTCACTACCCATCAGGGGTGGTAACCTCCAGACCCTACTGAACAGAAGCGAATGTAAATGGATCACGCGCTGTAATTCAGTAGAACAGGGACTTAACACCATTGATGAATGGAATAGTACAGTACAAATATAACTCTGAATCTTAAACCTTTTGTACGGCCCTCCTTGTCCACCTGCCTACCTGGTCTACTAGTGATGTCCCCTAGAATTCTATGTGGGACTCAGTATAGTACCAGTGCTATCCTGTCTTTTAATCCTGTTGTTTGGTCCTCTATTTCTACTTGACCATCAACTTCTCTAGGCTGTGGTTTGTTTCTGTACCCTTCTATTTCGGCCTTTTTCCCTCCCCCTCCCCCCCTCCCCCTTTTCTCCCCTTCCTTCACCCCCTTCAGATGCCAGTATTGACCGCCTGGTATCTTATTTCACCACATCTTCTATAACATTGCTGTTCATTGCATCCAGAGTCCTACCTTTTGCGCCATATTCATTTTCTATATCTCTGATATACAGACTTGGGTTGCCTCGTACATAATTATCATTATCATACACAACTATGGTATGTTTTTGTAGCAGCTTGTTAAATTAATTGTTCTTCAATTGCCAAATGTTTTTACCTATTATTGTATTAGTTTGTAGACTTACTGTCATGAAAATGACGAATGTTTTAGTCTTTGTTATTTTGTTTGTCTTATGTCTGCACATGTTGTATTTTTTACCCTTCATTCGTTTGTTCAAGTCCAACTGAACAGTTGCCCGGTCTGTCTTTCTTTTCTTTACCCTGTCCCTCCTCACTTGTTCCCCCTCCTTTTGTTTAGCGCGCGTCATCGTACGTTCGAACGTCACTAACCTCGTCCCACCGACTGTCCCGTCACTTGACTGATTTCCGGTCATGTGATTCTTACAGGCCCTTCCCCCTTAACTCTGTAGTTTCACCTCTACCAGCTTTCATTGCTAACGGATTGACCGGACGAGACCGCACACGAGCGTGGCGGCCAGGACCTAATCACAGCGTCTCTGCGGCTCCGTGTTTCACTCACGGCTTTGATTCTCCCTCCCTCTAGGTAAGCTCACGTTCTCTCTGATCTGGATGATTGCCGTCTCCGCTGTTAATTTCCTTAGTCCCTTAGCTCTAATGCATGTATTCCCTTATTTTTAGGTACCCTCTCCGGGACCAGTTTTTGGTTTCGGGCTCCCGATCCTGCGAGCCTGAACTTTTTTCCCCAAGGTAAGCCCATTACCATTGATCGTGACCTCGGCCAACTAGCCGACACACTAGGAGCCCATTAACACGATCTTGTGTCCTTCCTTACACTCAGGTACCCACTCCGGGCCCACCGCATTGGATCGGGTACCCGACCTTGCTGCCTACATTCTCCAGCTGTATTGCGGAGATTAGCATGTGAGTTTTCTCTCTTTCCTTCAGGCACACAATTAGTCAAGTTTGGTTGTTCCTTGTTTTCCCTTTCTGATTCTTCGGCTTTTCCATAGGGTGGGACTCTGCCCTGATTGACCCCGGATACATTGTGTACACGGGACCGCCTTCCACACGGGTCCCTCAATTAACTTGACTACTTACGAGTTAGTCTGCCCTGGTCACCTTCCAGGTAGGCTTTGTTCCAACGACCCCTCCGCCATCCCTGTCCATGCACTATTTCTCTTTTCCCTGTTCCTTCCGTCAACTATTGTTTTCTCCCTTTTTACAGCACCCCAAAAAATTTTTTGGCAACCCGGTCCTGAAGATGATCCTGACTAAATAGGATCGAAACGCCGTCGACCGATCTTACAGCGCAACTTATGGCGCACATTCAGCTCTGGTTCACAAAATTATATATCATGTGTAAATTACTAAGATGATCAATATCGATTGAACCATTGATTCTTGTACCTAATTTTTCTTCACCTTGTCACCTTGCGTCTTCCGCTGTGTTTTTCACTTGTCACTTGCGCCGTCACTCATTGCATCACGAGCACAACGTGCACTAAGTCCTCTTGGGTTGCCTTCGCAATTTTTGCTTACAGTGCTGTTATAACTGTTTTGTATGAATTGAGATTTTAAATATATGATGCCATGAGCACTTTTGAAAGAAGATCGGGAGTCTCCTCTTTTTTTGCGTCTGCTTTGTAATGTTGTGTACATACATATGCATTTGCCTTCCTTATTGAATCCGGTTGAGACATTGTTGTAAATTACGCTTAGTTACCCAGATCTCAACCTGGTCTATGGGTTATACTCCTGTTGCTTTTTACCGAGCAATTTCTATGTCAGGCATTGCATGACAAAAAGGACTGTGGTTATATTCTCTGGCTGGCCTACAACAAAAATCCAAATGTCTCTTCTGGTTTTTCCACAAATTACCACCTTAAGATATTAGAAACTAAAAAAAACCAAAAAAGCATACTGGTTTCTGCTTTTCAAAAAAGAACTTGAAGCCAAAAGAAGAAATATAAGGATTATGCTGACCAACATAGATCTCTGTCATCAACCTTTAATCCATAGGATAGCCACATAAAACATAAAGTTAAAGGAACCTAAAAAACGAAAGCCATAATCTATCAGACCATAAGGAGCCTTCAAAATAATAAATCTGATGGCTATGCAACTCCAACTAACTAGGACCTTAGCCACACCTCAATGAAACTGAGGGAACGCCCTCTGAAGATAGCGATGGGGAGCATGTGCACCAGCACTATCAATATTACAGAAGGGGCTGCACAAACATCCACTGCCCCATCTGTAATACCACGGTGCCCCAGGGACGCAAAAAGCAGGCGCACTTGCCCACCATGCCCGCTGAGCAAAATCTGTAATATGAGCCCTGGTATACATTTAAAAAGATTTTTTTTAAAAGACAAAGAATGGGGTGGTGACTGGGCCATCTTGGCATCAGTCTGCACCCCCAGCCCAAAAGACCACATGTCTTTAGTTTCCTGTGGTGGGCAGACCCCAAGGCATCCCACCCTTTAAAGAGAGGCTGCTAGGCCTCTAGATGAAGAGCGAGCTGCTGTTTCAACTCACATCCTTAACTTTCACTGAACCATTCAGTTCAGCATAGATGCTAACTATCAGATTTCATGGCATTCTGAGGACAGCATTCCCTTTGTAATCACAAGCACCTAATTAAGCTTGTGCCGTGGCACAAGGAGGGACTGCGCATCTCTTTTGTAATTTTTACTGCCCATGCCCCCCATCCCTAGAGCCCAAACCATCTTTCTGCCTCTCCCAGCCTGAAGTTAAAATACTAAAGCCATCCTCTTGAACAGTGAGCGAATAGATGAATTCCTTTCAGCATAGGTTTGATACACAGGCTGGAAAAGGGATTTGAACCCTGCAATTCTGCCTTCCTGAGTAACAGAAAGATTTTCTGGTTCCCCCCAGGTAGCACCCAACACCAGGACGAGATGACGTCCCACACCATTCATTCTTTCGGACAACTATCCCTGGAGTCTAGTGTGCTTTTTGACTCCTCGGCCTTGAAGCAAGGAGTTGAAGGTAGAAAATATAATGATGATCTTGTACAACATTTCATAGAAAGACTGAAGTGTTGTGTAGTTCCTATAGTACCCCTGCAGGACCTGCGCGTTTGGATAACATATACTGTGGGCTTGGTGGCAGACTAACTCTGAGCACCCCCACTGCGTATGTTAGCCTGGTTTGCATTAGCTAGCTCACAGTGCCACTAGAATCTCCTCTTATCGGGGAGAGATTAGTTTCTGGCAACCTTAGATCATGACAGCCCAAATTCCTCAGAATTGTGGAAACAATGTACTACCTTTCGCTCAGTCACTCGTGCTTACTTATTCGGTTTGTCTCAGAGAGTTACACAGAATAAACAGTCGGGCTTTCAATAAGTATTTATTGAACAGTTGTTATTCTAGTGTAAAATATATGTGCTGCAACAATCAGCAGACAATAGCAGAGATATATTATCAGCAGTACGATCAAAGTGAAAGGATAGAACATTTCTACCATATTGCAATAATCATGAATATATACATGAATATAAAAAGCATTATGCAAGTGCTCGTACTCCTACGATGCCTAACTAGATGTACCTGAGTGTACCTAGCATATGTGTAGGTCTAAAAGCCTAAGAGCCAAGAATCCCTCTAGGATTTAGTCGAACCCCCATACCTGAATAGAGAGAGTGTGGGACACCGTCCTGGTCTCAAGTTGGACACCCCGCATGGGCTGTGTTAGACTGCTGTCAGCGGGAGTGACTGCATGCAGGAGCCTCAGCGTCTCTGGTCAGTGTGTCAGCATGGAAGTCTCGGTTCCCTCTATCTTACCGTGGCAAGATGTGGTGTATTTATACCCAAAAGTGTCTTGTCCCTCAGTATGGTTTGTATTGGTCTTTGTTGGACATGAGGAAGACGTCAGGGGTGAACTTTGTACATACATATTATGCGGGAGATGTAGCTGGTAAATGCTCATGCATAGTTTATGTGTACATTGTAGGCCTGTGTTCTGGAACGACCTTGCAGTGTTCTAACCACAGACTAGATAACGTTCATCCCTCAGAGCTCGAAGCTCGTTGTGTACTGTAAGGAGCTAATGTAGGTGAAAGATCATGCCTATATTAGGAGCCATGACTATAATAGGGCATATACGAGTATGACCATAACAGGGCATATACGAGTATGACCATAATAGGGCATATACTTATACTAGTATGACCATAATAGGGCATATACGAGTATGACCATAATAGGGTATATACGAGTATTTCTACATTATGGCATATATGAACGGGTCTACATTAGGGCCTATATACGAAACATAACACCCACTCCACTTCCGAATTGGATGACAATAACTATAGTTAAAATCTGGACAATTTAAAAATATTCGCTTAAAACGTTTAAAACACGGATTTTAAAAAGACTTTAAAAAAAAAAAAAAAATGTTTAAAAAATATGAAAAACTATTTTCTAATTACCACTTGAAAAAGTCAAAGTATGTCCCATCTACAAAGTTGCATCACTATAAGCTGAAGAAGGCCATGCTTTTCCAAGCGAAAGTGTAAATTTAGGAAATGTTCCAAATTTTTGTTCGTTTATTTATGAAACGAAGTGGAGAAGCCGAATTCTTTCCCAGAACGCGATGAGCCAATTCAAGATTAAGTGTCCTGGCTGGGAGATACAGGACTATCGGTGTTAGCTACTGCAGACGACAAATACAACGCTTCACAGAGAACCTCAATCGCACATAGATGAAATTCGGCACTGCCAACAGTCGTTGCTGCGGCAGCTTGTGCGGCAGTTGTTACCTCAGTGCCTGTGGAGGACCCACCTAACCCAGCAGGAGCAAACGGCACCTGTGGATTCTCAGGGAATGCATTCATCAGAATTGGAAGACGCTGGGGACAACGCAGAGCATGGGCCTTTAGGGGTCCAGCATAGCATCTAGGTCCAGTGGCTTATCCGATGGAAACGTTAGACAGAGATCCAATGTGCATGCTTCTCCGCAGAACAGGCATCGAAGAACAGGTAAGATGCAGTCCACCCAGACTGGTCTAAATGATAGAAACCAAGAGGCATTCAGTTCTCTTAGGCAAGATATGCCCAGAAGCTGCACCATGAGTTCACGATATTTCCGTTCCAAGAGCGTGTTCGCCATTTCCTCTGAAATGGGGCCGTCCATTGCGTAGCAGTAATATTACAATCAGGACTCCTGCAATTAGGAACAGGATTACCGGGAGACCTCCAAAGACGCTTCCCAATACGGAGTGTATAAAATTTGGGATTACTCCGAGGATTGTCTGAAAGGTGCTCAATAGTCCTGACCATATGGTCTTAAATAGGTGTATAATTCCGCTCGTATCAGACATGTTAAAGATACGACTCACCATTTCTACGAAATGAAAGGGGCAGTTTGTACGTATAAGCGCTTGTATCTCAGTCGAGGTCCTTGCAACTTGAAGTTCAAAGATTTCTCGAGCGGAGGTTAAGGGCACGGGTTGCTGTAAAAGCATGGCTTTCAGTCTGCTCAAAGTATCAAATTGTATAAAGGAAACATTCAACGAAGGCCATAATGGTGCCTCCCTGACTGTGTTCAGTGGTTGAAACAATACTTGCATACAGCAAGTAACCCTGGAGTTAACAGTGACCAGATAGGCGACGCCCGGAGCATCCCACAGCAACCTTGATCATTTAGCATTAAGTAACTCCCATTCGAGAGCAGCTGGAAAACCGGCGTGATCATGGCCGCTGGGGTCCCTGACATGTGACAAGATAAGTTCGCTACCGAACCACTACATGCTCCATGTAGAGAAATATCCTGACACATGAGAAAACCGCTTAAAGAGTTCTTGCAGTTTGTACCACTCAGATACACTTCTCGATCCCCATTCCGGCATCGATATCTATATGGTAACTCCCAAGTTTCCTTGATGTATCCCTTACCCATTTTTTCATATTTGCCTGCTTGCCTCTGCTCAAGGCAGTATTGAAACTGAAACGTAGTGACCGGCAGAGTGATTTGGCCATGAATTAGCCATTCTGTTGATGGTGATTCAGCTACAGTGAATGGTAACCTTTCCAGTTTCTCAATACGCAACATTGTATATTTGGCTCCTCTGTGTGCCATTTCTGTCTGTTTATTAGTTAGATTGTATTCTGAGAACAGAGACGTGGCATTTATAAAATGCCAGGGCACATAGCCTGCACGCAAAGATTGCAGCGTCCGGCTTAACATCATAATAGAACGTAGCTGAGATTGCCCATGTTGTAACAAGGCCAGATCTTGTTCTAATATGTCGATTGCCGAAGACACAATGTTGCCTAAGGAGTAAATCCTGGAGGTCAAAGTTGTTAACCCATTATCCACTACAGCTAATGCCTTCTCTAAGTTAATACGGTCTATTTCCCGTATTCTTTCTGCGGCCTCCTGTTGGGATATTTTCCACTTTTCATTATAGTAGGCATAAAGGCCTGCATATATGAAACGTTTCTGACGTGTTTTCCCTGGGCCTAATAAGAAATCCCTAAGATCTACATCAGGTGTGAGTAAGATCAAGTGATGTTTCACTTCTGTGAGTGTTGAGGTCTCTAGCCAATCAAGGCACAACTTCCCAACACTATAGGATGTCACTACCCCTGGGTGTTGTCTCTGTACATAGCGTGGATCTGGCCTATGGATACTAAATCCCTCGGGTGTACCTAGGAATCTCTGTTGACATGTGTTTGTGTCAATGGGCCAAATCAGCCATCCTGTCCAATTGAGATCTGACCTGTTGTACTGGAGAATGTCATCTAATCTTGCCCCATGTGTAGTTGAATTCTGCCCCCCTCCCATCTGTGATGGTGTTGGAAACCCCGGTGTGTTCATTTCCTTGCTCTTGGCTAGTCCAAGACAGGATGTCTGTTGCACAGTTTCATTCAGAAATAATATCTGCTGTGGAATGAGGCATGCTCTAAAAAGTGCTTCTGTTCCCTGGACTTGCCAGTCCCTAGAGCCCCAGATTGATTTTGAATCTATAGTGTCTTTCCATAGGTCGAAACCCCGTGTAGACAACTGGGCCATAAAGGAAGCAGAGTAAATCTGTTTTGTATTTGTCAACATAATTTTCTGTGCTGATGTTGTTGCCACTTTGTAATAAAATGACTTTGGGTCAGATGTGTTGAACCCTGAAAAGTATGTGAATTTCTGTGCAAAAGTTTGCGAACTACCTTTTGGAGGAGTTGGGCAGTGTTCCCACTGATGGTATTCAAATACATTTCTAGGTGTTATAGATTTGTGCAAGAAATGATGACCATAATGTTGGTAACAGTACAATGTATCATAGTCTGAAGCACCTTCTAACATTTCATTGTTCGGAAATGCTGCAGTTTTTTCTAAATCAGACATTAAATTGTTTACAGTTTCAGTGTCCCAATCATCAGAAAATGTACTGGAAGTAATGATATCATTTAAAGAAATTTTAAATACATGTTTAAGTTTTAAAAGTTCAGTCGGACCGAATACATCATAATTAATCTTGTCCCATACTATACCGTCCGGTATAGGAACTACTGTGATGTTCACTGAAGACACGTCTCTTGGTTCACGATGTGAAGACTGGTGTGGTTTTAAAATCAAAATGACTCTTTGGGCTGTAGAGCTTTGTTGGAGGTATCGTCCATTAATAAGCATACTAAAAGTTATTATTAAACCTACCCAGAAAAGAAAAAATAAAATCCCAGTGATATACCATAGTTCAATCCAAGGTGACACCAGGTAAGTTTTTCTAAAAAAGTTCAAAAAGCCATTGAGTTTCAGTGCGAGTGATTTTTTGGCTGGCGTTGTTTCCGGCTCAGTTGGGTCCAGTGAAAACGTATCAAAGTTCATGAAATGGCCAGAAGCAGTTCGATCAATTGTTGGAATTGCATCGGGATTTGTTGAAATCGTATTTTGCTCTTGACGAGGCACGTTGATGTAGATGTCTGTAGTCTGTCTGATTGCAACTTGGTTGTTAAGTTGATTTTCATTTTGAAAATGAATTTCTTGTTGAAGTGGATCGAGTTCCATAGCATTGATGCCTAGTCCTTCATTCCGTACATGTGGCTCTTCAAACGTGATGAGTCTTTCTGTTTGAACTTCTTGGATTGTAGCAAGAGGAGGGCGTCTGCTACTGTGGAGTCCACGAGGCCTACTGTTTAATATCGGCCACATAGTGCGGTTTGATTAAGTCAATTGAGACAAATCTTTTCTCCTTTTTCCCGGCAAGAGGTGGCAGAAGTACAGTTCTTGTGCCTTGGATTGCTAGGACCGGTACAGGCTTTCTGTAGGATGGCCCGAATTCTTTCTTGTCAGCAATCTTCTCTCTGACCAGATTCCCGACTTTTGGGATCCAGACAGGTCTTGCCGTTACTGCCTTGACTTCCTCAGTGGCGGTCTGTTCCTGGAGCACGTTACTTTGTTGTGTCCTGGAATCATTTAGATCCTGTAAAACAGCCAAACGATCATGGATATCAAATGGTTTTTCATCCGCCACTGTGCCTTCACAATCAAGATCAGGTACCCACATTCTTGTCCCAAATAGGACCTCGTAAGGAGTGACACCCCCTAGAGAGCTTCTTGGCTGATTATTGATCGCTCGTTGGACCCCATAAAGGTGATCGACCCATCTACCGCCCTTGCCTTATACCCTAGCTGTTAAAGATTGCTTTAAGTCCCGTTTTTTTCTCTCCACAACAGAATTTCCCTCGGGATGATATGGAGAGGAGTACTGCAATGCTACGCCCATTCCTTCCATGGCCTCTTTGTAAGCCCGAGAGCTAAACACTGGACCACGGTCAGAATGTAACGTGCCAACTGCGTATGTGCCGATAAAGACTCGCAAATCTTTTATAACAGTTCGAGCGTCAGCCGAGCGCTGAGGCCAGACCTTGAGGAAACTTGAGCTGGACGTACACGAACGGACAACTTAATGCTGTCTAATAATGGTATCTGTACTGGATGTGTTGTGGTGGACCCTTCCATCTGCTTGCAGATGTCGCAGTTCCAGACAAAGTCCCTAATCTGCCTTCTCATAACGGGCCACCAGTAGCGTTCTTTCAACAAAGAAACAGTCTCCCTAAGTCCCTTATGTACAGAACCTTTCCCTTCGTGTGCTGCCACATTTAAGCCTCGCCTACGATCCATATTTGGTATTACTTTATCCCCCACTCCAGGAATCTGTGTCAGGCCTAGCTCCGCAGGATCCAGTCGAAGCAGACAAAGGTCCACCTCCTGATAGCACCAACACCCTGAAGGCAATATGTACAAGGTATTCGAGTGATCAGGCGAGGGAAAAGGAGAGGGAAGGGACAGCAGTGGAATGGAACCTGAAACAACAAACATAGAGACATAAACAAAGGTATGATATCTACTCTCATATATATCTCACTAAAGGATAACACATTAGTACCTGAATAAATACTGAAGTAGATACAATCCGTGGGCAATTTCAAATAGTGCACAAACCAATCCTGGACCTGAAACGATAAACACTCACACTCATTAATGCCTGCAGATGTGCACTACTCACAATTTGAATGAACCCACTCATGACCTAATACATACCCACAGGTTGCTTTGCACACAGGATTAAAGAGACCTCTTGAACTTCGTAAATAATAACGCCTTCCCCTTAGTGTAGGCAATATTACAGCAAAGCCAGACTGAAGAAGTATTCAAGACCCCTTTTTTCATGGAGTAGCTGAAGCCCAAATGGTTAATGTCACCAATCAGCGAAGCCTCCCTTAGAGTACGAATCACAAACCAAGTCTTGTCACTTCCCATATAATAAGGAAACAAAAGAATACAAACGGCAATACGCGGTTAACTCACCGCTGTACTCCGCTGTTCTCCTAGGGCTGAAAAGAAGAACTATTTCCAAGCCCAACGGCAATACGCGGTAATTACACCGCTGTATTCCGCTGGGTGAACAATCACCGAATCCTGAATAACGATTTCCCCAGAGACGGCAATACGCGGTTTGCTCACCGCTGTATTCCGCTGGGTGCACAATCACCGAATCCTGAATGATGATTTCCCCAGAGACGGCAATACGCGGTTTACTCACCGCTGTATTCTGCTACAGGGATCACTGTCTCAACACAACGAGACTAGAATCAAGGCAGGAAGCCGAAATCCAAGCTCCCTCAGAATTCCTACTGAGTACTCACTTGACGGACGCTGACCATCCGAGCAGCTAACTCTCAGCGCTAGGGTACTCCGAATCAGGAACCCTCATTGGCGCTTTCTTCCTCTGAACTCTCTCGGCCGAAAGAGAATCACTCCAAACCAAAGCAGAATTACGCGCAGCGTCCTGCGCGACGTGCACGCCTAAATACCCAGTCTCCCACGGGATCATGGGAGTAGTAGTTCGTTGGTCCCAGTAGTCCTTCTACTCGCTCGGTAGGCGCTGCTAAGCATGGTACCTGACAATCTGAGCATAAGGAATGTTTTGTGCATCTAACTTGTAGGAGTACTTGAGTGGAAATTTTTTTGGTACTGCTGTGCTGCCTTAGCGCGAAGCAATGACAGCTAACATAATCTCGCCATCTATTCTCGTTTTTGAATGAGTGATTGCAGCTACGGACGCTGTGCGTACAGCCCCCTCTGCGGCTTCATCAGCCAATGAATTCCCTTCAACGTGAACGCCATCACGCTGATGACTCAGTGTATGTATCACGTGAGCCATTGGTAGTTCGTTTCTCAACTCCACTACCTGTTCCCATGGCATTTTATGCTTAATTGTGCCACCTTTTGCATCTTTGAACCCGTTTTGTTCCCAATGCTGTAGATTTTCATTGTACGACTGTACACAGTAAAAGGAATCACACACAATTAGTGTGGGGAATTCGTGATCCGTATTTATAAGTGCCAGTATCAGTGCTTTTAGTTCTGCCAACTGAGCCGTGCAGTCTCCTAGAGATTGCGTTTTAGTGCTACTGGGATGGAACTTTCCATCGCGCATGCGACCTTTAACAATTGCACACGTCGCGCTGTAAGCTTGCTTACTCCCTATGGCCGGTTGAGCAGATACGTCAGTGTAAATAATGTATTCATACTGATCTAGAGGCAAAATTTCATTTGGTAGAGGATATTCTTGTTCGTATTGCAGGAATGCCTGTGTTTTTAAACTTGGATCAAATCTGTATTCAACATCCGTTGCAGTAAGAGAATTAGCCCATTGTATCCATTTGGGATGTAAGGCTTTCGCATTTGGAATGCTAGCTTTTGTAACAGCTTCTAAAGCTGGTACTAGGGTCATGACAATTATGCGTTTTCCCTGAGCCAGAGCTCTTTCTCTTGCTACAGCGGTCTGCACTGCTGTCAGGATTTTTTCTGTTGAAGTGAAACGCATCTCTGCGTTTGTGTACAGGTGTAATTTGTATGCAATTGGTACTGTTTCGCCTTCATTGAAAGTCAAATAAGTGTACCCGCATTGACCCGCTATTATTCAGATCACTAAGTTGCGTAAGTTTACGCGTGTCTGTAAATGTTTTGAAGCTATCATGTCTTCCTGTAGGGAACGTAGGATATTTGTATGTTCCTGTGTCCACTATCTGACTGAAAAATCATGTTTTATTAAGTCGTAGAAAGGTTTTACTCTTTCTGCGTAATCCAAAATGTATGTTCGACCAAAATTTAGGAATCCCAGAATTGATTGTAAATTCTTTAATGATTTTGGAGGTTGGAGCAGCGCACACTTTTCTAAAAGTTAGCTGCCAGGCTTTTCCCTCGCTTGACAGCTCGTAGCCTAAAAATAGGACATTGAGGTGGGCAATTTTTGATTTTTTGAAATTAAATTTATAACCCTCAGAGGCGAATCCCATAATAATGGTGCTCACCCTGGGCAAGTGCCTCGGTAAGTCATCGTCCGTCAGATAAATATCATCCACATAGGACTATGCTTCTTCATCCAAATTTTGGAGTAACTCTGTTACCCTTGCTGAAAACAACCCCGGGCTATTCTTATACACTTGGGGGAGTCGGCAAAGTTGCTGTTGGGACCCCAGCGCTGAGAATGCGGTCAGATACCTGCTTTCAGGCGCTATATTTTGGCAGAAAAATCTTTTTGAGATATCAAGTGTTGTTTTTTATTTTTGTCGCACAATGTTATTCATTAATGCGGCACTGTGTGCATTTTGAACTGCAAATGTCTTTGTGCAAGTGTTTAAATGTCTGTAATCTAAAACTAGACGATATGTATTGTCAGGTTTGGCTACGGGGAACAAAGAATTGTTCATAGGTGAAGTGCAATTTTCTATCACCCCCTGGTTTTCAAGTTGATCTACGATCTCCCTGACTTATTTTTTAGCTTCCTGCTTTATAGGGTATTGCCTTTGAGCATTTGGGAAACTTTTAACGGGATCACGTGGTGGGTTGAATCCTCATCCCAACCAGCATGATTTTTGTACAATGCTGGAGCTAGGGAAACCGCCCACTCCTGCGCATATGCATGATTAAGATGTATGGGAACGAGGTCGGAAAATGCTGGAAAAATTACCTTTTCTCCCTTTGGGCACTCCATGACGAATGCTGGCAGCCAGTCTTGCTCTGCTAATAGGATGTCATACCCAGATGACACATTTTCCCAAAATAGACCTTTAACTTTCCTGGGCTTGTCCCCCTCCATCCGGAGTGTTATCTCATGTAACTTATGTGGGTCACTTACCCGAGTATCAGGTGTTTCCACCGTGATATACTCACTCAACTCCGCTGTCACCAGAAATTCCTTCAGGTTCTGGCGAGCTATCGTTACTTCTGCCGCGCTGTCTAGCATCGTCAGAGCCCATTCCCCATTTAGAAGCTGTGTCCTCAGAATTCTGGGCATGTCTGATCTTGAGACCTGCTACCTTCTTCTTTTTGAACTGAGATTTTTGTTTTTGTTTATCTTCTTTTTTAGGTGCATAGTCCGCAGCGCGTTGCGTGTCTCTGGACTTTGTACGCTCCTCTTGTCTGTGTTCTGACAGTCCTTCCCTCTCGGAGTTTCTTGATGAACCCTGAAAGGAACGAGAGGATTGTGTATCAGTATCCTGATACCTGTCAGGTTTTTTAATATTATCCCTATTCCTGAGGTTATACCTCCTTTCAGAGGGCTCCTGTTGAGGAGACCTGCCTCTGGATTGAGATCTGCTGTCTTTAGACTTTTGTTGTTTTTTATTTTCCCACTTCCTTTTAGAAGAAGTAGGTGTCTGCTTTGTAGTGTCCTTTTCAGGACTGCCCACCAGTTGTGGTTTTAATGCCTTCCCACCTAGACTGTCTCTGCCTAATTCTGCATATGCAGTTTCAATGATTTTGGGTAGTTTGTGTTGTTGATCTATTGGACTGAACTCCCTTAGGCGTTGGCGGATCGCCACTGAAGCTGCTTCCCCCTTAATGTTAGCTAGTATTATGGCTGATACCTGCTCGAAGTTGTTTAGTAACTTCATCCCTAAGTTAAGGGCAGGCTCTGCGCCGTGCTCATTTTGTATCTGTCTCAATACGTCAGGTACTACTGCTAATGACGGGATACCATGTGTTCTGGTATATATGGCAGCAAAGACTGAACCCCAAGAGGTGCAATCCTCTACTTGTGGTGTGATCCCCATGGGCAAGCAGATTGTTAGAATTCTGTGTTTTTCATAGGTGGTAGTATTCAGGAATACTGCCTCAAGCTGAGTTATTTTCTGAGCTATCCAGAATGGGATTTGTTTGCGTTTTGCAGGCATTTTGCCCATTACCGTGTGTAATGTTTGAGGAGTCATTTTATTTCCTGTACACTGGACTGGAGTACTATTTGCTGCAGCTGGTGCAGGTTGGATTGTTAAAGTCCTCATGCTGAATTGTGTCAGGTTTCTGTAGATTTTAATTAAATCTCTGTGTTGTACGAGTAGTTCTGGCTGTGGCATTGTTCCAATGTCAGGGTGCGGTGTGTAAGCCGCTAGTATTGGCCATGTGGCCCCGTCTCCTCCGAGCGGGCCTAATCTTACTCTTCCTCTTACGTGGGGTAGGGCGCCATTAAACCAGTAATAATGTTCCTGGGAAGTGAGTGGAATCTCTATGTCCTCAAACGGACAATATTCCAGTGGTGCATTTCCTGCTATGTAGTAGTGAAATGTCTTTGTTATGGCATTTGCTGCTCGGAATGTAACCCATGAATAGAACACCTCTGTTTTGTTTGATTTGTGTGCCTCTATCACGAAAACTACCATGCCACCCCCGCTTGTAAACCATTTTCTAATAGTCTTAGGGTGACTGTCATTCTGAATTTTGGTGCAATCTGTATTGCATCCTCAGGATCTTCTACTCCTGTTAAGAAATTCAGGTCAACTCTTTGATCCCCTGCCTCGGTATGAGGCATGTTTAGAGGAAGAAGTGTTCCAAGGGAACTAAGATAAGGTGTTATGCACAATTTAGGAACTAAATGTCCTTCAAGCTTGATTAACCAACAGCCAATAAATAGTATTCTCGTACTACTCGGCTTTGGCGGAGTTTGTGCCCACCCACTCCAGACATCTCTGGTGTTTTGTGAGTAGGTTCTCTGAGAATAGCACGACTGAACTACTCAGATTCTACTGTCAAATAAGTACCCAATCAACGTTGGCGGCGACATGTCGTGTAGTTTCTATAGTACCCCTGCAGGATCTGCGCGTTTGGATAACATATACTGTGGGCTTGGTGGCAGACTAACTCTGAGCACCCCCACCGCGTATGTTAGCCTGGTTTGCATTAGCTAGCTCACAGTGCCACTAGAATCTCCTCTTATCGGGGAGAGATTAGATTCTGGCAACCTTAGATCATGACAACCCAAATTCCTCAGAATCGTGGAAACAATGTACTACCTTTCACTCAGTCACTCGTGCTTACTTATTCGGTTTGTCTCAGAGAGTTACACAGAATAAACAGTCGGGCGTTTCAATAAGTATTTATTGAACAGTTGTTATTCTAGTGTAAAATATATGTGCTGCAGAAATCAGCAGACAATAGCAGAGATATATTATCAGCAGTACGATCAAAGTGAAAGGATAGAACAGTTCTACCATATTGCAATAATCATGAATACATAAATGAATATAAAAAGCATTATGCAAGTGCTCGTACTCCTACGATGCCTAACTAGATGTACCTGAGTGTACCTAGCATATGTGTAGGTCTTAAATCCTAAGAGCCAAGAATCCCTCTAGGATTTAGTCGAACCCCCATACCTGAATAGAGAGAGTGTGGGACACCGTCCTGGTCTCGAGTTAGACACCCCGCAAGGTCTGTGTTAGACCGCTGTCAGCTGGAGCGACTGCATGCAGGAGCCTCAGCGTCTCTAGTCAGTGTGTCAGCATGGAAGTCTCGGTTCCCTCTATCTTACCGTGGCAAGATGTGGTGTATTTATACCCTAAAGTGTCTTGTCCCTCAGTATGGTTTGTATTGGTCTTTGTTGGACATGAGGAAGACGTCAGGGGTGAACTTTGTACATACATATTATGCAGGAGATGTAGCTGGTAAATGCTCATGCATAATTTATGAGTACATTGTAGGCCTGTGTTCTGGAACGACCTTGCAGTGTTCTAACCACAGACTAGATAACGTTCATCCCTCAGAGCTCGAAGCTCATTGTGTACTGTAAGGAGCTAATGTAGGTGAAAGATCATGCCTATATTAGGAGCCATGACTATATAGGGCATATACGAGTATGACCATAACAGGGCATATACGAGTATGACCATAATAGGGCATATAGGAGTATGACCATAATAGGGTATATACGAGTATTTCTACATTATTGCATATATGAACGGGTCTACATTAGGGCCTATATACGAAACATAACAGAAGCACCCCTGTGTATGATTGAGATTTCTGAAGCATGACTTGAGGATACCAAAAGGGGAGATGATGACTTGTGTAAATGTTTAAAGGCTGATATGCCCCAGGTGAGGAGCTGTGGTTGGACGTACAAAATGGGTATAGATGGAGGAGGGGAGAGAATGCATACCCAGAAACAAACACATGTGGTATGTGTTAGAATGTGGATATACTCAGAATATTTTACAGTATTTGTAAATACAAGCATTTAGTGTTAGAGTTATGTGTGCCTATTTTGAGGAGCTGAAGTTTATGAGTGACTAGGGCCCATATTTACGAGGCCCTTACACCACCTTTGCATCACTTTTTGTGATGCAACGGCAGCAGAGACAACAAAATCATATTTATGAAGCCAAGCAAAGCCACTTTGCGTGGCTTTGAATGGCCTCATACATATGGAGTAAGGCAACTCAGTGCAAAGCGCTGCATTGCCTTACTCTGCGCTAGGGAGGCATGCAATGGGCGTTGCAGTGGGTGTTTCCACGCAACAATCATGGATTTTGATGCAGCCCCAGATTTACACGACCTTGTAAACCTGGGGATGCACCAAAACCTTACGCCTCCCCAGGGGAGGCACAACTAGGAGAAATATCACTATTTCTCCTTGTTTTTTTCTCTTTCTATGTGTACTGCATTCTGCAGAGGAAAAATCCCCCTAGGATTGTTTTTGTGCAGGAAGATGACCCTTCCTGCTCAAAAACAATCCTGCATGCAACATATACACCCATGCACCATGGTGCAAAGGTGCCTGCATTGGCCTAGGCTTCTGAAATGGCGCCAGAGCAGGGGGAAACACAGGAATTTGCCATATGCCATAGATACAGTCCATTCCTGCCCTTTGCTGCAGGGCAGCGCAGCAAGGTGACATGCTGCGCTTCCCTGCACCAAAATCTCACAAATCTGCCCTTAAGTTGTGTGGGCATTTACTACATATACATGCAATCCCTTTGTAATCAGTTAGACTTATCTAGTAATCACTTCATCAGAATAACGAGAAAACAACTGACATGAAGGAGTTGACTGTCAGAAAATATAGCCATCTAGGGTAAATGTCAGTGAAGCAGCCCCTGGTATCACAGACAGCTTGCACATTCATGGAGTTCCAGTGGTGTCTGCTGCGGAAATGGTGCATCCTGTGATAGGGTGCCTAAAGTACCACATGTGTGCAAAGCATGGCCATTAACAAAAAAGGAACATGAGTAAATGAAATAGAATTCCCTTGCCACCCATTGCCTTTCAATCAGTCACTGTGTCATGGCAATAAACTAGTGCACAGTGCTGGTGATGAATCGCAGTACCTATCTGCATTCACTATGATTGGTTTGCATGTGAGATGCACAGGTGCCCTAGTGACCCCATGAAAATATCCAGTGGCCAGAAAGACGAGCACAGACTGTATTTTACCATGTGCAGGGATGGCCAGGGCAAGCTACAGGTGATTTGAGCTCCTGCTCACAGTCAGCATCAATATCAAGGATCACATCAAGTTTGTTTCAGCGTACAATAAAGCATACAACAGTAAATATTATAGAATATCTGAATGCATACACTTCATAAAAATAATACATACTCAATGCTAAACAACATTATAAAAACATTCGCATCAGCATATTCCCATTTGCTAGCAAGCCTCACTTCCATTTTTTTACTGGGTGCGAGATTCAACACCTCAATTCGACTTCCTTTGATGACAGAGGTCTGTTTCAAAGGTTTAGTGTGTTTCTCGTCCTCCTCTACAACACCAATAAAGTGTAAATTGTTCATGTAGGCAATAAACAAATAAAACCGTAGATAAATTGAATCAAAAGTACCTTTGCAGTGCAGAAGAAATTGGTACATAAAGGAGCATCTAGTTATATATGAACAATAAGAAAGAAAATGCATCTGCGCAGCGAGCAGGTACGAATGCTATATATAGTTGTCATCTTGGCGTCTAGTGACTTCAAAAATGTTGGCTCACGTTGAAGGGTTCATTAGTGCAAAACAGTTTGAGTGCGTCCGTGCAGGGCACAGCCTTTGAGTAATATGTATCAATACAAGAGGTAGACCTATACAGCCTTAAACCGCTTTTTGTGGCCTCATACTTTTGCCACAAAAAAGTCCAATATTTCCTTTTCATCATTGGTAAAGTGGCTTTGATCATGTTTTCCGGGTGGTGCAATAAATCTGGACAATCTATTGATTTTAGCATGTATTCTAAGGGCCAGATGTTTGACCCTCAGTGTTTGTGGCTCGCAATTCGCAAACACTGATGTACAACAGTGTCTGAGACACTGTTTGCGATTCCCAAATGGGTTGTAATGGACCTGCCTCATTAATATTCATGAGGCACGTCGCATTTTGCTACCGATTGGGAATGGCCAGCACTCACAGGGATGGTGGCCTGCTGGGGTCAGCAGACCACCGTCTGTGGCTGCTTCTTCAATAAAGCAGTTTTTTTTATTCAGTCCGTTTTCCTTAAAGGAAAATGGGATGCATCAAAAAAATACAAATTTACCGTTTCAGGTTCTTTTTTTAAGAGCAGACAGTGGCCCGTGGGACCACTGCCTGCTCTTAAAAAACATTTTTGCTGCCAATCACTAATGGGAAGGGGTCCTCTGGGGATGCCTTCCCATTTCCGACTGGCATACCACCAATTTGAAATTAGTGGTAAATGCGAATGTTTTGTGACCGCATTTGCGGTCGAAAAACATTCTTCAATCCCCTGTGACTCGCTAATAGAAAGGGATGCCCTTGGCATGCCCCTTCCTAACAGCAACTCACAAAACTTGTTTTGCGAGTCGGTAACAGGTTACAGGCTTGCAAAATAGGTTTGGTACATGCTAGACTCTTTTTAGCTGTCGCAAACGTACCTATTTCCCGTTAGCAACCGCTAAAAATGATCGGAAATCTGGCCCTATGTATCTGAACCAAGGCAGATGGGGCTACATGGAACCTCAGTTTCTTAATATCGGTTTTCAAAGGAAAAGAATAGGTTGGGCCACATGCTCTGTTTAGAATTGAGTGGTAATCTATCCTCTCTTTAAAATTCAGATTATGATCCCTTTCAGGGCTCACCTCAAGCATGGGAAGGTATGGTTCAACAAGAGGCTTCTCAACTATTACTCCCCAGGTTGTCAAATCTTTCACATGCTTGATCATATGGGCTACTGTGGCATGATTACTTCAGAGCATTAGCGTCAGCTCCCTCCCCTGCAGGTCCCCTCGCTGGATAAAGGTTAAGCTTAGCAGATCATTGGAAGTTATTTGGGCTGAGCATGGGAATGAATTAGTCAGTTTGAGGATATTGTCCCTGTTTAGCATATCATGATTACCCCCTTTAGTGGTACAGTGGGGTACAAACTAAAGCCACATTACCTCTAGGGCCTTCATTCATCTGGGGAGGGCAGCTAGACTCTCTATGGGGGTGCGATCTTTGGGGCCTAAATGGTCGACGGGATGGACCCGGATTCTCAATGTGGGGCACGTCAGCTGGCATAGCCTCCTTAGTATAACTTGAAATGTTATTTTGATTATTAGGGGGTCAAGCAGAGATCTCCAGTGATTTTCTGAATTCACGGAGCTGTTAGGGGTCATATGAGGAGGAGATCTGGATCTTCATCCTCTGCCACCTTTCATATCTTTGATTGATTTTGATATTGTGTATGAACTGCTTTGGGGTGCACTACATTAACATTGAAATTTCGTATGGCCACAGAGGCCGGAGGATCACTTTCCTGTGCTAACATGACTCCCTCGCCGTCTGTCATCCAGTGATGGGTAATAAATAGCACATTATCCTTTGCTTCAACTCTATCCATGGGCCCCCTACTTGCAAATCCTGTTGCCATCATTGGTAGAGGTTGAACCTGCCCTTCCCCAGGAGCGTGTTCCGACAGTGTTCCTCCAAAGGCTCTCCCCGGGAGCCATTGTGGGCTTATCTTGTTAAGCGGTCAGCAACACATCTAGGGGATGGAATCCAGGCTTGCTTTTGGTGAGATGCATGAAGCTTTATCATCAGTGCAACCGGTGAGCGGGCTCCCTTGACTTCATTAATCTTCAGGCTGGTTGCCTGGATGGGTCTCTGGCCAATGGGGAATCTATTGATATGAGTGTGTATCTTGCACTGTTTGTTGCTTAAGAGGCTGGAGTAGGTAGGGGGCTGAATGTCAAAATGGTGGATTGCTAGGCTGCAGAAACTGCATGCTGTTCAGTTGGGTTTCGAGTGTGTTGACATCTTTCCCCTCCAAACTCTCAGAAGATGAGATCAATGCACTTGAAGATAGTTCAGGGGGATTTTGGGGAGTCATACAGGTGAGGGAGATTTGGGGAGGTCCAGGAGCCCTTGCGACCTCCCCACATGCCCCATTCCCTACCTTTTTCACAGTTTTTTTCTGTCTGTTGAATGTTTGGCTTGATCTTTTTGGGAGCAGGAATCTCCTAGACCTCCCGTCTTTGGATTTATGTGCCCTAAGGCAATCCTTTTAACCGGTCCCAACATGGTCTTTTCATAGTTCTGATTGCATCATCATTACCAGCATCATTCTTTGGGAGATGCTGGGTCCTTTAGCTTATTTGTGGGTGCCTCCCTCGCCTTTCTTGAGAGCTGAGTCTTGCAGTACTCTATGATTGAGGCTAGGGTGTGTGGAATCTCAAGCAGCTTATTCAGAATAGGAGAACAGGGGCACACCTCCTCTGGCGTAACTGGTGCTGCTAGCTTGCTCTTCATGGCTTCCTTAATGTCAGCCATTCTTTGGTAAATTCTGGTTACTGCGTTCATGGCGGTTATGTGACTTTACCCTGCATGCATTTACCCTGCATGCTTTTACCCCGCAGTTTTTACAATGCAGGGCTTTACAACGTAATTCGTTACAATGCATTCCCCTTTCCAACGCAATTACTATTCTAACCCCAGGGGTGGCGTTAGTTTGAGGAATGCGTTGTAACAGTTTTGCGGTGTAAAGCCCTGCATTGTAAAAGTTTTTGCGGAGTAAATAATGCGGGGTAAACGACGTTTCCCATTCATGGCGCTTAGGGTTTTCCTTAGTACCTGGGTTTGCTCATCCATTTTCAATGAGTATGACATCAGTGCAATAGCTATTGAATATAGTTTCTTACACATGTCTTCATGAGACTAAGAATAGGTTGGGCAGGTGGTGTCTTATAATTCTTCGATCGCCCTTCGCTGGTGAGGTTAGAGTCCACAAGGAGGTAATCTTCCACATAACTATTTGTCTGTTGACCCCCTTTTGGCTGTAGATCTGCGTCGTTGTTGCAACTCATGCTGATCAGATGGTCATCGTCTATGGAAAATGAATACAATGATGATCCAGAATCTATTAAGGATCCCGAATCCGGAGCAGGTCAGGGACTGTACTTGCACTCCTCAAGCACCCTGCTGCAAGGGGCCTGGACCACTTCATCATCATTAGTTGACCAGTTCAAAGGACTACTTGAGACATAGTTAAAAACCTTGGGGGATGAAGGAGCGATCAAAGGGGTCTGGTGCACTGCTGCCCGCACCAAGTGGGTATTTACATTTTGGGGATCGGTGTTGCACACTTCACTTCACTGGGCGTATGCCTTCCCTTGCATCTTGTAGAATCCAGCTCCGCATTGGTTGCTTGAAGGAGCTTAGGAGCTACTGCTGTTAGATCCTGATCTATTTTTAGATTCTTCACCATGCCATTGGAGCTGTTGGAGGCCATCCATTTAGGCTGCATAGATGCGGAAGTCAGGCAAGGCAGACCAGATTGCTGTCGGGGCTGCTGCTGCTGATGCACCAGTGGGGATGCAACAGGGGAAATACCAACCAAGTCTTTCTCCAAAAAGGATCCAGTATAATTTGTAATGGTGTTGGACATTACTTGCTCTTGCTTAAGTTTTTTGGGGTAATGCTGGACCTTCAGTGCGTGGTTTCTTTTCTCCTCCGCTATGCATGGCCTCAGCTGGTGTAATGTACACAATAATACTGGCATATGATTCATTTTGCCGCAGCTCTGGCCACGGTGCCTAAATTAAGGCCTATGTTAAGGCCTATTGGGGGATTTCCCTGCCGAGTTGATCATCCATGAATATTTCTGCTTCATATTTGCCTCCCACGTTCATCCCTAGTTTGGCAGCCCTTGCTTTAGCCATTGTCTCACACATAATGCAGTCTCTGCTGTGCACTGTGCTCTTCTGTGGGGGTGTATTAAAGTGAGTCTCTTCAGTGAGCACCGCCTCACCTTCCCTGGTCCTTTACGTGTCCAATGATTCCAGCGAAGGGGCATGAGCATGATAGAAGTCTCCGCACACAGCTTCTGCCAGGATTGTCAGGATGGACCTGACGAGTCCTTTGCAGCTGTAACAAGGTGTAGAAGTGGGCTGAATTAAGGCATTAGGGCTGCAAACTGGAGCTATTTATGACCAGCAGTAGGAGGCATAACCACTAGCGCTGCCACCTGGTGAATGATGGCTGATAGTATCCAATGGCCCAGGTCTCAAAATAGCCGGCTTGGTGCCAACAGTCAGCGAACCATCAAAATCAGCAGACAAGCAACAGCATGGATAGGGGCAGGACCCCCAAAACGCAAGCCACACCAACCTAGTTTGGGCCACCTCAGGTGCACTCCACGTGCTTATGCACATACTTGCTCTTTGCCAGCCATTGCTGCGGTTCCAGTGGCTCCAGTGGCCATGTCCCCCTTAGGGAAGTCAGGCCGCAAGGCACAGCTCGCAGGGCATGGGTGAAGCTTAGGCCATTTCTGGTTGGAGGTAGCGGAGGTAGAGGGCTACTGGCGGATGACTGGCTGTCGGCTGCCTAAGCCCGAGGCACAATACAGATGCGGATGCCCAAGACTCGAGAGATCTCCCCTCAAGCCTCCTGTGTATGTGTTTTCAGCCAATGCCTCTGCTTCCACCCTCCATAGCGTACCATCCACTCTACGTGATTATAGAGTGATAGAAGTCAGCACACATTTGTAGAGAAGCAATATCTCACTGTAAGTCCTCTCTCTTTTCCTCAAGTAATTTTTCCTAAAAATGAGGGGTAAAATAACAAAGATATTTACCAGTTGTATTGTTTGTGGCTTGCCTTCTTATGTGGGCTGATTGGTTTGAGTTTCACCTTTTGATGGGTGTGGTGCAGTCCAAAATAATCCCTCTCTTTCGGCAGCAGGTGTGTTGAGTGTTAATCAAGTTTTGTTGCAATATGGGTTCTCTACTAATATTCTATGATTAGTTCTATGTGCCAGTGTTAACACAATAAACATTTTGCTAATGTGTTATTCTTGATTTTCTCTAACATTTGGCTGGAGTAGATGTGAACCTGTTAGGTCAGTAGTACTACAGGAAACTATGTGAGTGTAGCTTTGATTAACAACAATTGTCAATTATTTTGTGGACGTGTTGTTGAATTTACATGTCCCTCGCTGCCATGTCATACTATTTTGCCTTACCACCACCCATTTATTAGTAGATACTCCTCATTTCCAAACATTCTCCCTTGCTCCTCCCACATCTATATTAAAAAAAGGGGAGACCTTTGCATTCAGAGTGCTACACATTCAAGATAAGAGACAGAGTAGACATAGGTGGAGATCTCAGGGTAAAGATTTGTGAATAGTAACTTTGAGTATGCAAGGCTGTACTATTGGAATACTTCTTTAAATATTCAAAAATTATTTGTTATATAGGGCACCATATATCAAAGTTGTCTCTAAGAAATACCTTTATTCCAGTTAATGTTGAAAAACATTTACTTGTTGACCAAACCCTACCCTAAGCAAACAGTGACTGAAAAGTGACTGAAAGACAGACTTGTGACTCTAATATTCTGGAGTCTGGAGAAAATCTGGGCACACTGATGTATTTATTTATTTCCATATTCATTTATTTATCTAGACAAAGAAGCACTCATGAAGGCGAGATGTATCTAAATAGTGAGCGGTTAATGTTGGATTCAAAGTTGATGTGTTAAAGCCATATCTGATGTTCTTCAGTTGTGACTCCTGTGTAGCATCCAGTTAACTGGATTTGAATAGTGTTAGACTCAGCCCATTCTGCAGGGTCATCCTCAAATGTTTTGCCTTCACCCTTCTGTTTTCTAAACCTGTTTTTGTTGGCTTATTGTCAGGGTTTACACAGACCTACCTTGTAGCCCACGACATGGCTCTGCAGAGACGATATGGACCAACACCTCAAGCCCTACCTCCTTACTTGTGATTTTGGAAACTACAAGGAAAACAGATGGGGACTAAGGAAGAGGGTCCTGTCTCTGGTATGGCGTAGGCACCGCACTTCTCTCTTGGACTGCCACTGTCGTACCTTGAATACATAAACACAGGACTGATAAGAATACTCTCCCACAAGTGGTTCCCATTAGAGCTCTGTGCTGCTGTATTTTTCACTATTGTTTTATTTATTTGTATAACGCTATGTAACGTACTGTGATTTGTATATTGTGAAGTTTTTAAATAACTTGAAACAATACAAATCTATCTATCTATCTATCTATCTATCTATCTATCCATCTATCTCTATCTATCTATCTATCTATCTATCTCCCACAACACCCCCCGACTGAAACCTTTGACAGATACGGCAGTTCTTTCCCAAGGGTTGCACCACATAATGACTGGGCTGTTCAGTGATAGCATCTCAAAGAGTTTGAATGTTTACCTTCAATTCTTCTCTTATGAATCTTCTTAGATCTATGATGAAGTGCACACATTAATTCTTGGCCTACAACTGCCACATTCAAGCATTGGTTATTAACAGTAACACATTTAGTTTACCGTAGTGGTTCTTATAGAGTAGATAACTCTGCAAGTCTTTAACTAAAGTCTTTTATGTGTAGAGATCTTATTGAAACTCTATTGGACAAGGAGTTAAAATTCCATAAGTCTCTAAATCTACATGAATGTCTGTTCCTTTTTGGACTTTTACTTTGCATGCATGCTTGACAATTCCTTGACTGGGCTTGATCTGTTGTTGTACCTTACTGTCTTTCCTCTTTTTCTCTTTGCATGTTGAGATCCCTGACGACAGGGAGAACTAAGAATGGTTTACTGGAAGGTGATGTGTGGGACTTCGATGATGCAGGTAGGTGTAGAGCTTGTGCCTCAGGCAGAGAACTCGTTCCAGTCCGGTTTCCTTGAGGTAAAGCAAGCCTCCTTTCTTGGGTGTGGTTCAAATTGGGCTTACCCAAGATGGCCGCTGAGAGTTGCTGCATTCTGGTGGGTCTCAATGACTGGCAATGCACAGGGAAAAACATTGTATAGTGCTCGGGGACATAAAACAATATGCTCGGGCATAGACCATACAAGGAATACAATACACAGTGCACAGTGTTTTGGGGGCTGTGATAATGAGCATTTTAACAATGGAAGTGCCCGGGCTGAAAGTACCTGACACTGGCATTCTGGGGCAGAGCTGCCTGTATATAGTGCGGCCCAAGAAGTGCTCATGCCACGAAGAACTGAGACCTGCGCCATGTACAAGTGGAACGGGATGCTCCCAGGCTTTCCTGGCACTATATTTCCATGCAAGGAGGGCTCGATGGGCCTAATGATTCAAGAGCCGGGGACGGGACATGACACTTTTAGGAATCTGTGCACTTTACCACTGCTAACCAGTGCTAACGTGCCTGTGCTCTCTCCTTTAAACATGTTAGTATTGGTTTACATCCAATTGCCACATTTAATTCACCTGTAAGTCTCTAGTAAAGTGGTACTACGTGTAACCAGGGCCTGAAATTTTAATTAAATTCTACTAGTGGCCCTGCAGCGCTGATTTAGCTTTCACTTAAGTACCCTTTTAAAAATGTCTCAGGCCTGACATTGCACCTGTTTAAACTGCCAATTCAACCTGCCAAAATAAATTGGTTGCCAGGCCTAAACCCTTCTTTTTAATTCATATATGTCACCTCTAGGGTGGGCCAAAACAGTCCAATGAGCAGTATGCAGTGGATATATGAAAAGTTCGACATGTACTATGAAGTTTTACATGTCCTAGAAGTGAAAAACTCTTATGTTTGTTTTTCACTACTACAAGACCTACCTCTCCCATAGGATAAGTTTGGGTTACCTTATTATAGCTAACTTTCAGTTAGAGCACATAGCAATGTTGGGTTTGGTCTCTAAAGGATTGTAATTTAAAACCCTCTTTAATGGTAAAGTCGTATTTTAAGTCACAATTCTGAAAATTACACATTTAGAAAGTAAAAGATACAAAGATGATGGATGGAATACGTAACAAATCAAACATTCACCCGCAGTCAGGAGATCTGGGTTAATTCCATCGCTCTTTTGCTCACCATGCCACCCAAGTTTAGACCCAGCCATATGCAAATCAGACTTGACCTTGCTCCTCATGGGAGCAGTCCAGCTTGAACTGCCAAGCCAAGTCCTCCCTGGACAAGAAACAAGCATCCTGGGACAAATTTCGGGGTATCACCCCTCATCAGCCAGGCTAACTTGAATCAAGTGGCACAGTGAGCCCGGGACCCACGTCTGGGCATACCCGGCGGACTTAGGGCGAGAAAACAAAAGACACACAGATGATAGACAGAATGCAGAACAGAACAAACATTCACCCACAGTCAAGAGAGCTCTGTTAAATCCATTGTACTTTTGTTCACCATGCCACCCCAGTTTAGACCCAGCCATATGCAAATCAGTCTTGACCCTGCTCCTCATGGGAACAGTCCAACCGGAACTGCCAAGTCAGCATTCCGTCCATCATTTGTTTGTGCAGTACTTATAGAAAGTAGGCATTTTCTTGTCCTAATCTATCCTGGTGCTGCTGGTGGTGTTCTGCTGGTGCTGCCTTGGACCCTTCCCACCAATCACCTTGACTCCTGGAGATTGGTCCCGTGGGCCTCTGTAGTGTGCCTAAATGCCGTGTTGACTTTTCCTCCCATGGGATGGCATTGCAGCTTCTAAGAATTGCACTGTGTCGACTTTTTGAACTGAAAGAATTCCTATTTAAAAAAGTACTTACCTGAACAATTTGCTTCTAGTGCCTAAACATATATAAAGATGCATGTTATTTTTTATAAATCTCCCTATTGAGTTGTGTGTTTTATTTATTGACCAGGGTGGGTATTTTCAGATGTTTTGCACTCCTCTGTGATATGCCTAAGGCTGCTCGACCACGCTACCTCTTAGAAGGGAACCCCTGGACTCTTTACACAATACATCTCATTTTGATATATCATATAAAGAGCCAACTTCCAACAGGGGACTACTGCAACAAAAACCCAGTTTCCTACACTGTGACAAAGAGTTCTCTGCTCTTACAGTGCAATTGTGGAATCGACTTCCACAGCATATTAAGGAAGAAGTTCTCCACTGCATGTTGTATTTATAAGTCACCCCTACAGCAGGCCTTGTAGCCCTAAGGTAGGGTGCCTTATACTACATGTGAGGACATTTCTTCCTAAGCAGATATGCCCCTGTGCTGGCCAGTTCCATCACTGCCAGTGCAAGTGAAAAGGGAAGCCATTTTAAAACATGTGCTGGACACTAGTGAAAATGAGTTCCCTAGCTACATGATGGCTTCTCTTAACACTTAAAATAGGGATGTTTGCTATTAAACATCTTGTATTAATAAACCCACACTGATTTCAATGTTGGATTCAATTATACATGCACCCAGAGCGCACCTTCGAGGTGCCCTCTGAAAACCTACCAGCCCCTGGTGTATTGACTGACTGGTCTCAACCAGCCTGCCACCAGAGATGTGTTTCTGACCCCCAGGGGTGAGGGCCTTTGCTCTCAGGAGGTCGGAAACAAAGCCTAATAGGTAAGAGTGTGTTCATACCCCCTCTCACAGGATGACCTGTTGATTAGCATTCCCAGGCAGGGGAGCTTCAAAGAAGCGACCATATTTGAAATGTGAGTCTGGCTCCCCTCACAGGAGAGGAAGCCACCCCCCTGTCCAGAACCCAATTGGCACCAGGCAGGAAACTTAGCTAGTCAGGTAGGCCTGTCCACCCCCAGGCTGTCACAGCCCAGACTTGAACCCGTATATGCCTAACATGGAAGAACCAGTGTACACACTTCCCCCACACTAGAGCTTTTTCTTTCCTTCTTTTCTTTAATGATAGACCGTGTGTGAGGTAATCAAGGGTGCTCACCTGCTCGCATCAACCCCGCGGCTGCCAATCAGCGCGCGCGATACAGCGAGTGAAGAGTATATAAACTCCCGGCACTGCTGTCTCAGCGCTTGGCTTAATTTCTTCCTCGGCGACGATGGACCTCGCTTGGTATCCTGATTCTTGGATCCCTACTCCGCTTCCGCTTTGAACTTGAGGCTATTCCCCGTGCGGTCTAGTCTTTCCCGGCTGGACGTCACTTCCGTGTTTCACTCTGCCCGATCCCGGCAGTTTGAACCTCCTATTCCTACCCGTTTGTCCTCCATTCCATTTTTCGCGCAGCAGGACATTGTAAATCTCTTTGGTGAAGTGCGCTACAGCAACGGACCCGTTTGTATGTTCATTTCTTGACTTTGCTGATCGCCCTACACGAACGAGACCTTTGTGACTTAACAGGGTCCTCGTGTATGCCAGTTGCTGACCTGCAAACAAGACAGAAGCCTTCCTGAAACTCTCTACGTCCGTTTTCCCTTGGGTTGTGGATGATGAGTAAAATCCACTCCTTGTGAAGCTGTCATAGGAGCCCTGGTGAGTACACCCTTGGTTAATTTACACGCACAACATTCAGTAACAGGGGCTTAGAGAGTAAACTTAAACGTATGTGTTACTAATAGATTCTTGTCTTCTCTTATTTCTTTCTGTGCATTAGAGAGACTTCTGATTCCTTTTTAAACGACACTTAAGAGATATTCTGGCAGCACACCCTCACTCCTTAAGGACTCCCCAGAAGTGGTCCTGTCGTCATTCTCTCCTCCCACCTTCGGGGGAATACATCTTGGCCGAGTGTGTGGCAGTCACTGGCGGGTTGTGTGCCTTAGACGGTGGGGGGAACATCTTTTCTCCTGTGGGTTCCCCTGGAACTAGAGGTTAGTCCTTGGTGCGACAGAAAGCCAAGCCCACGTTTAAATAAAAACCCTGAGCGAGGATGGATATAAGAGATACACAAGTCCCTATGGCACTAGTAGATAATCCCTCTTCTTTTCCACAGCCCCACTCTATGGAAGATCTAGCTTCCGCGCTCTGTGAGTTACAGGTAGAGGTACAGTCATTACGCTTGGAAAACCAACAGTTAAAAGCAGAGATGACCCACATTTCCTCTACTAGAGGGGACGATGCTAGAACAAGTGGTGCTATCCCTAAGACTAGAAAGAACTATATCCAGCCACCACGTTTTACCTTACCCATTACCACTCCTGTAGGGGCAGCTACAGTTGGGGAAAGAGCGTCACATGTTAATGTCAAGGTATTAACTCCTAGTCCCGTCCCTTTGGTCGTTCCTGAGAGATTCAATGGAGACAGCGCTAAATACAGCGTTTTCATGAATCAATGCCACCTTCAATTCCTGTGCAAATCCTCTTCCTTTCCAGACGATGCGGCTAAAGTAGCTTTTGTTATCTCCTACTTAGTGGGTAATGCGGCTACTTGGGCGGTTTCGTTTGTGGAAAATGATGATCCCATTTTATATGATTTTGGCGCATTCAGAGAGAAGATGCGTGGGTTATTTGCACAACATACCTTCATGCAAGCCAGCGATAATGAGTTGTTAGGATTAAAACAAGGATCCAAAGATTTACTGTCTTACATAACCAACTTCAATAGACTGGTGACAGAAACACAATGGCCTGACAGTAAGCGAACCTCTTTGTTTTATAGAGGTCTTAGAGATGACCTCAAAGACATACTTTCTCAAATCATAGATCCCCCTGAAGACTGCCCGTCTTTCATAGATTTGGTAGTTAAACTTGATCATAGGATGGGGGAAAGAAAGGGAGAAAGATCGAAGAGCGAATACACCAGACCCTTAATATTTAGGGGAGAAAGAAAAGAAACACCCGAGAAAAAAGATAGTAGTGAGCCTATGCAGATAGGTGGGATCCGCAGTCCCCTCACTATAGAAGAGAAGAACAAACGACGAAACCAGAACCTATGTTGTATTGTGGCAAGGATGGGCATTATGCTCGTGATTGTCCTGTTAGGCCCCAGACCTATAGAAGACCTAATAACTCTCAAACACCCGGACCTGTTAGGATGAGAACAGCGAGTGAAGAGTATATAAACTCCCGGCACTGCTGTCTCAGCGCTTGGCTTCATTTCTTCCTCGGCGACGACGGACCTCGCTTCGTATCCTGATTCTTGGATCCCTACTCCGCTTCCGCTTTGAACTTGAGGCTATTCCCCGTGCGGTCTAGTCTTTCCCGGTTGGACGTCACTTCCGTGTTTCGCTCTGCCCGATCCCGGCAGTTTGAACCTCCTATTCCTACCCGTTTGTCCTCCATTCCGTTTTTCGCGCTGCAGGACATTTTAAATCTCTTTGGTGAAGTACGCTACAGCAACGGACCCGTTTGTATGTTCATTTCTTGACTTTGCTGATCGCCCTACACGAACGAGACCTTTGTGACTCAACAGGGTCCTCGTGTATGCCAGTTGCTGACCTGCAAACAAGACAGAAGCCTTCCTGAAACTCTCTACGTCCGTTTTCCCTTGGGTTGTGGATGATGAGTAAAATCCACTCCTTGTGAAGCTGTCATAGGAGCCCTGGTGAGTACACCCTTGGTTAATTTACATGCACAACATTCAGTAACAGGGGCTTAGAGAGTAAACTAAAACGTATGTGTTACTAATAGATTCTTGTCTTCTCTTATTTCTTTCTGTGCATTAGAGAGACTTCTGATTCCTTTTTAAACGACACTTAAGAGATATTCTGACAGCACACCCTCACTCCTTCAGACTCCCCAGAAGTGGTCCTGTCGTCATTCTCTCCTCCCACCTTCGGGGGAATACATCTTGGCCAAGTGTGTGGCAGTCACTGGCGGGTTGTGTTCCTTAGACGGTGCGGGGAACATCTTCGCTCCTGTGGGTTCCCCTGGAACTAGAGGTTAGTCCTTGGTGCGACACAGGCTAGTGCCTTCCCTAAGGTGGCCTAACCTGAAGTGGGCACAATTTTTGAGAGTTGGCCATCTTGTTGATGGCAAAATTAGAAACTCTGAGAAAGGGTAATGCCCACTCCCTACAGCAAGTGGTCATATAGGGGGCGAGGTAAACCCAGGGGTCAGTAGCCCATCGGCTACTACCCTACACTCCCCTAACTCCCCTAAATTCAGTATTTAGGGAAGTCCCTGGACCAGAAAATCAGATACTGCTGACCTGGAAGAAGAAGACGGATATGAAGAGTCGCACGGAGCAAGAACAGAAGACCCAGCAACTGACTTAGCACCAACCCTGCCAGTCTGCCTGATGACTTCGACAGTTGAACCAAAAGACAACTTATCCTGCAGCTGCTGAGTTCCCAAATCCTGGGAGACCTGCCAGCACTTCACCCAGGCACCTAAAAGTCCTGTGAAGCAGTGGACCTGCTTTCTTGAATCCTGCATCCTGCAGGCACCCAAAAAGAACTGAGATTACTTCATTATCGCGAAAACCCAATGCCTAAGAACACCACTGCATCCGTCGCTCCAAGACCAAGTTGAAGTAGGCCAACGGTGCCAGCATGGTTCTCCAGCCCTCCATAGACCGAGTCCACTGTGGTTTCACCCCTTGTGAACTCCCCGATGTCACCTGGAGCCTCTGTTCGCAGGCCCCCTCTACAGCGACTGCTACTGGTAAGAAAAACCTGACGCCTGAGGACACCTCTGCACCCGTCGCTCCTGGGCCATGGAGGAGAGGACTTATTGTGTCCCTCTCGTACCCGAGCATCATGAGGCCTGAGCCCCCTTGTTGGTTCAGACTGATGACATTGCATTGGTCGTAGTGATAAATCCTTTGAATTGTCAAGGATCTGCGTGGCAAGCAAGCTTTATAAATTAAGTCTGGCTCGAGCAAAATGAGAATGGAATGATAAGAGGTGGCAAGAACTGAAAATGGCTTGCTCCACCAAAGAATCCACTACAATTTTGGTCCCTGGTTATGAGGGGAGGAGATGGGTAAGTGCCCCCCCCCCCACAAAATCGTATCTTCTCTCCTGCTTGGGTAGACCACTTTTAAAAGTTGTACTCTGTGGTTCATTCTCTAAATGGGGAGAGCAAGGAACCAATTTATCACATCGATTGGAACATAACTTCCAAATATTTTGGTCCCTTTTAGATATATCTGCTTGTTATACCTATACCACAATGGAACCTTACTTTACACATCGCTATATTCAGCATTTATCGCTCTGGGTGAGTGTGTATTGTACACTTGGGTTTACTGTTGCACTCGATATTTATGCGCAAAACAATTTTTATCAATCCATACTACAGATTTCAATTTGCCACATATTATTTCCCCAGACAGAGTGATGGTTTTTACCACTCCCAGAAACAGTATCTAACTGGAGTATCTATGATATGTAGGTACATATCACTTTACCTTATAGTACTTCACCTGCATGCAGGTTCCACCTAACATTTGACATGTGTCCTGATCTCGTGATAATTGCGCTTAACTAATAACTGCATTTTGACTACTCTCCTACTATCTTACTGTCTTGCGTCACTCTGGAAAATGATCGGATGACTTTCCTCGATCTTTGTTATACTCTCCGTTAATTTTTTATTTTATTTTTCTATTGTGTTTCATTACCCTAGGGGTGTTTGTTTTTCAATCTTTTTAGTTACTATAGGTATGATGACCTTACCTGCCCTCACAAAAGTCACCTGGTGTGCTTGCTAAGCAAGGTTACATCCTAAAGTCTCTGGTGGTGGTAATCAGTGCCTTTTTATATAAGAAATTACATTTGCAATTAGAAAATCCTTTATTGTTATTCTCTTTTAACATTTGTAGCCCTGATGAAGCCGTGATTACGACAAAACACGTGTTGACTACAGCTACTTTAAAAGCTGTTGTGAAGATTACAATAAACAACTTGTTAAAATCAAGATTAAAGAAACTACGATTGAAGACTACATTATTGCTATACAATTGTGATACATAATTGTCTTGCGTGTACCGAATTACTATATATATTTATATGGAATGGGTTTGCCGATGGATTTGCTAACCCTAGTAATTCACTTGCATGAGAGCAATTTTGCCCAACTTCGTTGGAGTGCACATGGGGACCTCACGGAATGCTTTTCCATCAACAAAAGTGTCTGCCAAGTCTGTGTATTGGCCGCCACACTCTTTTCTTTGTTTCTTAATGATATAGCTCTTTTTAAAATTTCTGTTCCTACAGATGCACCTATTCTGGCCAGTATAAAGATACTGCATATTGTTGTTCGTGGACGACACTTTGTTGATCTCCAACACATCTAGTGGCTTACATTGAGCGCTACTCATCATTGAGGACTTTTGTAGCTCTCACGGATAAGAGATCAATACTGCAAAGACCAAGTTTATGTCGTTCAACCAACACAGATCATTTAAGGGTAGAGTAATGCTGGGTGGCGTCCCACTTGAGAGGGCAGGAGTCTTAAAATATTTGAATGTTACTTTGTCTGCATCAATGTTGTGGAAACCCCATGTGGACTCAATGTCCCTCAAGCATTGGCAGATAATGGTAGCCATACTTAAAGAACAGAACAGCTCATTTAGCAAACCAATTGCTCCTGCCGTACGGATTTATGATGCAAAAGCTTTGGGTTCAGCCTTATATGGCTTTGAATTATGGGGGTTCTCTAATTGAAATGACCTATCCAAATCTGAGATCAAGTTTCTAAGAAGCCTATCCCATCTTCCCCCAGTACCCCAACTAAACCATTGATGTACGATATGGGTAAGAAGGCATAGCTAACAAAGTCAAATTGCGCCCATTATTATTTTGGAGAAGGTTATGGGCAACACCAGAACTAGTCCATTATGATGATGCTCTAAAGAAGTGGGTGGGTGTAGATTGTTACAATAAAATTGAGTGGCTCCAGCACATCTAAAAGTTGTTACTAGTCATTGGACTAAGGGAACTAAGGGAAGAACCCTCCTGTCAGCCAACACCTTCAGCAGAATTGCTGCAAACTAAATATTGGTCTTGGAATACCCAAAATGATATCCGGAAGGCAGTAAGCTCCTCCCTGCATGAGGTTTTTTGATTTCAAATATTGTAGACTCCTGGAACCATATTGGGACATCAATACCCTGCCTTTGGATAGGAAACTTTACTTTCAATTTAGGGTGGGAACACTTCCACTACAATCATTCACTAGCAGCTGGACTTTGAACGAAAGTGCTTTGTACCCCGCCTGCAAGCTTTCAGAAGAAACATTTGCACATGTCATGTTTGCTTGCAAGGGCTATGATGACATGCGCCAGAAATGGATGAAGCCAATATATAAGCTATTGGGCACAAGAAGCAGCTGCACAGCTCTTAGGATTCTAAGATTGGATCCCCACCCTCTGCATTCTTTCTCTATAGCCAAGTTTCTGGGTCGGTTGTGGATGCAGAGATCCAAGTTGCCTACTTTATATCACATTCAGACCTATTGCGACTTTGCACAGCCATTAATTAGATTTTAAACATCAAGTAAAGAAGAGGGTGTGCACAAGTGACCAATTTATGCACCTAATTATTGCTTCCCTTAGCCTTGAGCCATGTGATTAGATATTCTGTACGATTCCTGTCATTGGATCAATGTTTTACTAAAGTGTTGTGTTGTCTCACAGATCTTGTCTTGTGTTATGTACTGTCATGTGCCTGATTTATGATGGAAGTATCTTTTATGTATTTTATACATATATATTTGTTTTATTATTTATAATTGTATTCCCGTATAGTATGTATATGTTGAAGTAGTGTGCGTCATTTATTGACTGTTGTGTGTATTTGCAGATGTCTAGCACTCTCCCATGATGGGCCTAAGGCTGCCAGACCACGCTGCCCCCTAGAAGAGCACCTTGGGATTGCTGGAACAAGACCCTCTCCACTCGTGGGTGAATACCTGTACTCTTTGCACAGTGTATCTCTTTTTGGTGTACTGTGTAGGGATATAGGTAAACAACGGGAGAGAGAGGGCAAAAAGGGAGTCACTCTTAGTCCCCCAAAAAACAATATCTATTCAACAACAAAAGAGTGCCACCAACAAAAGAAGAGCTGGCAGGGGAAATCACTAAAATTATTTAAAAGAACCCTCACTCACCAACCTAGTTGGTGACATGCTTCATCATTGGGTTCCCACCAAAGAGGCCGAGTGCCTCTCCGGTGTGCTACGACGCCTGATTTACAGCAGAGCAGGTTTTTTGTGTAGCATGGGTGCAGTAAGTGAGTGAAAAAAGTGGTTAAAAGGTGCCTTCGTTTTATCCAAAAGAATTTTTAATGGTGGAAAACTAGGCGCCGTTCAAAACAAGTGTGTCGGATGTTTGTAATAACTGGTTTTAATTGACCAGATACATCCTAATGTGTAAAGAAACAATTGGTCAACATGTTTCTGCTTCTAAGTGTATTTAGTGAAGCATTCGTCAGGACCAACACACCACGGCGGTATGCGCACGCTAAGGCGCACCCTATCCTGTGGTGGAATAAACCGAATAAACTCACGGTTTTTGTACAGCCCTCAGGATTTCTGAAAGCCGTTAGTATCTGTGGAGATAAAGAAACACACAGACAAGACAATACAAGTCACAAGACACATAATACATTATAAATTGGTGTGCTCAGAAATGTTTCCTTAGTGATCAGACTCATGCCATCGTTTGTAGTGCTCTTCCAACTGCAGCAAAAAAGAATCTCTGCTAGCACAATCTCGTGATATATTGGTGGTAGTGACGTGTGTATTCTTAGCACTAACATGTCGTGCTAATCAAGTGCTCTGATGGCGTGCCCATTTATTTGTGTGGCACCATACCATGGAGTTAAAGAAACAGGAGTTGATTCCTGCCTGTTTGCACGGGCGTTACCGGCAGAGATTTGTTAAAAACAAAGAACATGACTAATCACACAACACAAGAGAAATGGAAAACCTCGTGGGGCTGGTGAATTTGGCAGATTTCAAGTGTGGTAGAAGGAAGGTTTAAAAAGCATGGTAAAAAACACATATAGGGCTTATGTGAAGTCTAAAAACACCTCACACCATGAGTCCAAGTGGGGGGCGGGACTTATAGTCACACTCTGTAAGGGTTTGGAAAAAAGAGGTAACGTTAAGTTACACACATCATAGTCATAGCGTTACCTTGGTCCGTAGCTCTGATCTAAGTTAAACTCACTTCATCAAAGTCCTCCACCCGTAAGGCACCTGCTTACTCCCTTCCATGGACCCCGAAGATGCTGAGAGGTCTGTGTCGGGAGTTTAAGAAGGAAGTGTCCGGCCCGAAAAGCCGGTTGTACGCGTCATACGTCCGAGTCACATGACGTGATGACGCTCGGCGCTCTATGCGCGTTTGTGTCATCGCAGGATGAACAACTGCAACGCTCACTTCCTTACTCTATGTTCCAAAATTCAACAGAGCTTTATTGATACAATAGTGCGCCCACACGCCGATGTTAAATCTTAAATGAAATGGTTCTAACCAGTCATCCTGGTCAATTTAAATTTGCACAATACTAAAACTTCGTTTAGGATTTGCTAAAGAGAAAATCAGATGTAGGACAGGCTTTTGGTAAAAATCGCACCCCATACAAGCACCACCTTCGTTTGGCAGTTAGGATTTAGGATCTAGGATTTGCTAAAGAAAAAATCAGATGTAGGACAGGTTTTTGGTGAAAATCGTACCCCATACAAGTCTCTATCAAAATATATAGAGTATATGGTTTGTGTGAGAACCTAAGGGTGCGGTGGGAAAGTCACCCTATATGATGTTTGGTTCTACCATTTTAGGGGGCGAAAGGAACAATTTTCTGTCCATCCACCAGGAATCATGGACTCACAGGTCCAGAGCTCAGCGGGAAATTAAGTTTATTGAGGAGCAGTGAAAAGATATTAAGTCTAATTAGGAAGAAACACCCCTAGACTGCCTACACGAAGTAGTGTGTTTAAAGGGCAAAGACTCAGAAGAATAAGTTGTTTAGTGGCATCAGCGCTTCATCACTGAGCCCCAAGGAATATTATCATTGAGTCCTTGCACATGTGTAGAAAGGCGATATATCCATCGTTGTTCCTTCTCGAACAAAATTTGCGTAGATTTACTTCCTGGTTCAATTTGTTCAATAACTGCCCAGCGTAAATCGTTGGTTGTATGATTAGCCTGCAAAAAATGTTTGGTCAGCTTGGTGGTGCTCTTTTTACACCAGATATTACTCCGGTGCTCTCAGACTCGTTGTTTCACCTTCCGAGTGGTCATGCCCACGTATCTTGATCCACATGGGCATGTGATTAAGTAGACCACATTCAGCGAATTACAATTTGTGTGCGAACGTTGTGTCCATGTTTTGCCGTTCTCCAAATTCAGGGTTTTAGTGGGTGTAGTCAGGTGGCACACGCTACACGACCCGCAGGGAAAGTGACCTGTGACTCTGGGTAAACCCCATACATTAACCACTTAACCGCGGCGGCAATTCCGCCGCGGTGCGGCGGTTTTATTGAGTGGGCGGGGCCGCGTCGGCCAACGGACGTGCGCAGCACTACGGAGGTAGTGCTCGCGACGGCCGTTGGCCGACGGGCGCACGGAAAGGGTTAAGCACCGAAGGGTCATTGGCACTGTTTGTTTTCTTGGGTCGTGTGTGCACCAGTGCGTCCTTAATACTTCTTGCCTTCTTAAAAGAAAAAAGAGGTTTTCCCCATTTTATGTTGTTACTTTCAAGGATCCGCTAGTGTTTTCTGATGGATTTTGTAATAGCGTTAGATGCTACGCTATATGTAGTAACACAAGTAAGCGGAACTTCTTCAGTAAGTTTCGGTATGTTCTCCAGGAGGGCTTCCCTGGGTTGATTCCTTGCTCTTTTACAGCTCCTTTTAAGGATCCTCTCTGGGTAGCCTCGTTTTTGTAGTTTCTTAGTCAGTTCACCAGATTGTGAGCGATAATCCTCCACTTTGCGGCAGTTGCGCCTTATGCGAAGATATTGTCCATAAGGGAGATTTTCCCGCAGTGGTCTCGGGTGGAAACTAGAAAAGGCCAAAAGGTTGTTCTTAGCTGTGGGTTTATAATGGGTTTTCGTAAGTAGTCTTCCTTCTGACTTCAATATAACCACATCAAGAAAGGTCATCTCTTCTCTATGGAAAGAGTACTGTGTAGGGAGCCAGCTTCCTAGATTGGTGCTTGACAAAACATACTTATATTGAAATGTCTGCATTTGGCCTAAGCTTCAATAGACCCTGAAATAGTCCTCTGAAAGAGCAGTGTTGAAAGTTCAAGTCCAAAATCTTTGGCGCCACGTTGAAAAAAGAATTGTAGAAAAGGATAAGACAGCCCAATTTCTATATTAATCAAAAACTGAAATATATGAACCCTCAAGCTAGATACACAAGGTTGAACTACATATTGACACCAGTGTATAACGACATTAAATGTGCACTGCATGTAAAAAATGGAAATATATGTGATGGCAACAAGTTGAAACAAACTTCTAACCGTATTTATCCCTATATCGTAAAAGTGTTCGCATTTGATGAGATTTCTAGTTCTAATGCTGTTGTATAGAGAGCTTTCAGCACTGTGGAGTCAGACTAGAAGTAAAGGAGGATGAAGGGAGTTTTCTAGTAGTAGAAACTTGCCAGTGCTGTCAATACCTGCCAGTGCTCAGCAAGGCTTTAAACTCAAGGAAGGGTTCTCCAGGCAGTTCGTTAGCACTTGGATCACTTCTTCACCATCAGTGTACAGATATGAAGGACAGCTTTAGGAACCATGTAGTGCCCTCCACAATATTCAGAAGAGTGCATATTTTTTCCGGAAGTATGATTCTCAGTATACACACTACAACTTCAAGGCCACATTATCTAATTGACTTGTCCTAGTGAAATTACCTGTCTGAATTTGTGAATATTCACAGTTTTGTACCTCTCATGATTATGTTGTTGTTTGCTTTCTTGTTCTCTTTTGTTTTGTCCCGATCTTCTGTAAAGCACTCTGATACCCTCAGAGGTCATGTTTGCACTATATAAAACTTTATAAATAAAAATCAAATAAATTGGACAACTGGTCTGGTAGTCATAATTTGGAACAGCACCATATCTGCTTTCAGGCCTGCAATATAGGCACAAACTATGAACATGATCTTTGGAGAAAAAATAATTTGGGATGCAAGTTGTAGGAAAGTGCCCCTTTTTAGGTGGAGCCTAGGCTGCACGCATGCGCTGTATTCGAAGTATGCTGTATTCACTCTGTGGTTTTAGACCCCGCCAACAGCTTTTGATTGGCTTATGCTAGTGTCCTTTAAAAAACATTGCTTCTAAGTGGTTAATGTTCCATGTTTGTCCCATCTTTTTCGTAATTGTTAACTCCCACGGAGTATGCCCACAAAATTTGTCCTCTTCCACTTCTGTCTTTGTATTATGTGTCTTGGGAACTTTTTTTTATTTACAACAAGCTCCTAACAGTTGGTCATTGCGGCCGCCGCGCTTCATGTTTCAGCCGCGCGCCTAACGTTTTCTACACAGTGCACGCTTTTATTTCTGCCAGTTCCTTTGAGGTGGTAGAATAGACCACTGCTCACAAGCACACTTAAACAAAATACTGTTATGCAAAAGCAATCTGGAAACTTGGCAGCTCAGAAACATAATTAGTCATTGTATTGTATGCATGTCCCTCTCACTTCTCTGAGTCCTCATGCACCCACTGTGTTACTAATGAGACCAACAGGTGTTCGAAGTTCCGAACATTCAAGAATACATTTATTTTATTTATTTGTTAAAGGCTCCAGGCTCACTGAATCCTTTTTATCCAAGGGCAGCTATTACAGCTGCCACCATTCCAACCAATCACAGTGTGACTCCCAGGCTGGCACCCGCTTGAGTCATTGGGAGAAAGAATAAGTTGGGCCATTCAGAGCTTCCACCCCCTCCCTCACCTCACTCCGGAGGCGCTACTAACTTCTTGGGAAAACCGGAACGGGCTAACAGTGAAAAATGTGCCTGCACTCGACCGTGAAATGTGGAGGTAGGCATCGACCGTCACCTCAGCTCGCCTTTCATCAACCCGTGAGTGTAATTATGTCTATAGCGCATTTGTACATATTAACACCTTTCCAGCCAAATGTCTAACGGCAGTTCGGCGGTTTGTGCTCTATGCATTAATCACAGTGCAATACGTCATTATGTAGACTCTTGTCCCTCCATAATTTTATGCCCCGTTTAACGTGTACTGTTAAAGTAAAATCTCTGCGAAATCAAATTTTCGTGTGAGCGTAAGCAGCTGATAGCGTGTTGAGCACTAAACATTGAACTGATAGAATTCTAAGCAGCCTCATTCCATTTCCGGCATAGTCAGCCAAACAAGTCTCGGATAGGAAGCCAGAATGAAGCCCTGGCCCTCCAGTTGATCCGAAACATCTGAGGCACCACTCATTGTGTGACATGCAGAGTAAGTACACTCCTATAAAAACGTGGCAATGGTCTCCCCCTTTGCGCTGCCTGTTCCGTGGGGTATGTGGTGAAAGGGGAGACGCTGCTCTGGGGCACAAGACATGACTCGTGCGTGGGAGTGTGGTCAATTTGTATCGCACTCCGTCTGCCACTTATCAGCATCTTTGCTCTGGCGCGTCCCCGTCTTTAGATGTTCACATGTAGCTTTTCTAAATGCTTGCTCTCTGCCTTTCTTATTGTGGGAAAGGATGCTTATTTGCAGTTTTGCATCGACCTTTTATTCCTGGGGAACTCAGAAATAATATTTTTTTCATTGTAAGTACATATTCTGGGTCTCATTTCTTTTCGAATTGTAAATATTTTTAATTTTAAGATGACTGATATGTTAACAGTTGGTTGTTTACTCAGGTAAGCCGAACGAGCTGCGATCTAGTCCAGCTGTTCAAGCGCCATTCATTAGTCATAATTCGTCAGAATTCATTACAGTCTAATAACTATAACATATCAAAATACATATCAGGATATTTATAACCCAAGTTACAGTCATCAGCCAGAACTGATTCCAGACAGTAGCCCTGTCTCTCACTTAAATTTTACTTGTGGGTACCCTTGTCCATGGCTCTCATGCATAACTTTTGGGGATGCTCCTGGGCCTCTGAAATCCTCCTCCTCAGCCCATAGCCAGGCAGGGTCTCACTCAATGAATATACTTTCCCATACCATGTTGCTCTGAAAGCACTTCCTGATCTCTGAGTGAAATATAAGATATGTATTCAACAAACACTATGACCTTGATGTCCTCTTCGAACTGCAGACCGAGCCACAATCCCTGCAGTGTAGATGGCTCAGTGAGTTGAACGGTTGCTGCTGGCATCTCGTCTGACCTGTTGGTTAGGAGTCTGAATATTCATAAGGCCAACTCAGCCTTTCTTGCTTGTGAAGTTGATCATTTGATTGCAGTTGCTTTAATAAATGCAACACCTGGGATTTACAGTGTTTTGAAATGGCAATTATTTCATTATAAAAGGCTATATAACAAGCTGATGAGGCGCCAGATACCAAGGAGGCCAAGCTAGGAATGTGACACTGTGGTTGTGATGAAAAGTTATACTTTGCAAGCATGAGAAGAAATAACCACATATACAACCTAGCTGTGAAATCTACATGGTAAGTGGATACAGGTTAAAGTAGAATATTTGGTATTTGCATATGTGTTGCTCTATTATATTTCACTTCACAAAATAATACTGGGAATCCTGACTGAAAACTTCAAGTGTACCACTGTCTTTGGTACACTTGAATTTCTTTCTCAGTTACCCAAAACGTACATTCTGTCTAGCTTTGTGATGGGGGAGAAAGTATTTGCAATACCCTGTCGGATATTACTCATTATTCTTGAATGGCAAGTTTCTTTGACTCGAGCTAGGTTTTGTTTGTCGCCCTTCTAAAACAGCCTGAGCCCTAAGATCGTTGCCATGCTACATCAATTGGCCATTATTCCACTTTCGAAACTGCTGGGAATGGTAATTGTCTGTCAAAGTGAGAGAGTTATTTGGAAAGCACTCAGCTATTTCACTTCATTGAATTGGAGGTTTGTCACATACTTATTACTAAAAGCATCTTGGCAGCTGTTTGGTGTGACGTATTGCCCACCACAGAAGAATGGAGTATTAGCACACATGTGTACCTTAATTTCTCTGTTTGATTTGATTCGAACTGCTTTATTGTCGCTTTTGGGAACTTAAGACAACTTAAGCTAACCTATATGATGATGCTAAGGGCCAGCATCTTTTATTTTTATTTCAAAACCCAGAGGTGGGTTTTATATTTACTCATTCGTTTATAACTTAACCGTTACATTCCAAAACGAATCACCATGCTCTCCAAAGTTGTTTAGTCATGAATTAAGTATACAAATTACAACCATAATTTTATACAATCTTCACAAAAAAACAGATAATGTTGGCACAGCTTTTCGGTGGAAGTTTGGTTCACCCCACCTTTGTCAGGACTAAACAAATGCAATTTAAAAACGATACAAACTATATTATGTCTCTCCCAAGCACCATGGTTCAAAACCACAACTCAGTTCTCACACAGTTAAAGGCATCTTTTCGACTTGCTCTCCAAAGGGCTTGCAGTTCCCTATTCGCATGTGTCGCGCCTTGTTTCCCTATTTCTGTACTGCATGTGTCTAGTATATTTTTTGTCCTCGTGTCCTCATTAATGCTGTTTTTTGACAATTAAAACCTTGGAAGAATCACAACGGATTTTTAATACACCCCATGCAATAAGGCATGGTACATAGATTTTCAAAATATCTTGCTTTCTGTCAGGGCGCACTGCCTGGCTGCATTACGGTCCCTTTACATTTATTGAAGGGGTTTTGGTATGGTTTAAACTTGGACTAGTCCATGGTTGCAACTATAAATACATAGGTATAATTAAAAAACAAATTTGAATTATAAAAAATACACAAATAAATTAACTTCAAGTACAGCAACACTTGAAAGTCTGAGTTTATACAATATAACTTTAAATATCAATATCTTATCTTCCTTATACATGTATACCCTTTCTATGTAGTCGTGTATCTACATATTCATTACTCTACTCCTATTGTAGAGGGAGGGGACAAGCAAATTCACTCTTTCAGCAATGCACTACTCTGTCTCACCCTATACCTCTCTCAATATATCCTCTACCTCTACTCTCTGACTCATCCGAAACCTCATTCTGCTACTATGATCTAAAAAGAAAAACCTTTCTAGACTCTCCCCTCCTCTATCCCTCCTGGCTCACCCCAAACCTCATTTTACTACTATAATCTCCCAAAACAACCCTTTCTAAATTCTTCCCTCATCTATCCCTCTTTCTTACTCATCCCAAACCCACTTTACTTCTATGATCTCCCTAATCCTGTCTAGAGACTCTTCTACCCTCCATCTCTCCTTTTACTCATCCCAAACCTCATCTTGCACCTATAATCTCCCAAATTACAATTTCTAGACTCTTCCCTCTTCTACCCCTCCATTATCCTATACAATCCAACTAACAGACTCACATGTCAATAACTCAAATTAACCCTATACTAATCCACCCACTAATCCTTTTGGATTCTGGAGGTGCATGCTACTTGCCGAAAAACGCTATGATGCCTTGTCAGGGGTAGTAAACGCTATATAAACACAATTACAATTTGGTGTCTACAGCCTTTATCCTGGGTCTCATGACTAGGTGCACCTGGCAGTTGATCTTTGTGTATTGCGCCCAGACAGTGAGACAAAGGGCAAACATGTGTTGGCAGGATGGGCCATATCTGACTTGTTGAGGGGGAGGAGCTGTCACCTACTTCATTTACACATCACAAAGCCTCTGCCTGAGCACACTCACAAAAGCTTCAACACTCTTCTTTTGTGTCCCCAGACAAACTGCGACTGGGGCAGGAAGGCAGCAAATTCTAAACCCCTTTTGGTGTGGAATCATCCAGAGCCTTCTCCTCCTTCAAAGCTGGCACCAGGAATAAATATAGTAACCTCAGACCCACAAGCTTCAGTTCACCTCTGGACCTATGGAAGATACAGAAGTACTGCTGTGCTGCTCTGCAAAGGCTTCTCATCCAAGACCCTCGTCAATAGTATCGATGATGACAACACAGGCTCCACATCACAGCCTCGCAGCTTATCGGAACCGCCACTGCATGACACATCCTTGGCGTGGGATCTTGCAATGCTCTGCCACCAGGATTTAAGGTATTTTGTTCAGCGGGCCCAACTTGGTCCCTGTATCTGGCCCTCCATAATGGTCGGCCTGAACTTGTGACTTTGTTCCGGTCTGGTGTGAACCGCAATTGGTGCTTTGTGCTGCTGGGTACTATTTTTACTTAAAACTTTGAAATTGCATGTCTTCAGTTCTACTGATTGGATCATTTGTGGTTTTGGTCTCAAATAATGTATTACATTTTACTCTATTTTTCTAAATTGGTGTGAGACTTTCCTTATGTTTTCACTTTATTACCAATAGAAGTGCTGCAGAATTATTTTACACTCCGCCTCAAAGTTAAGCCTAACTCCGTTTGTGGCAAGGTGCCAGAGGGCAAAACACAGGTACATCTGGGATTTGCTTGTATTTCACTGTGAGAAAGATTGTGGTTGCTGCTTGAGTAGGGTTTCACCCCCTCAACAAGTAACCAACTTGCAGCAAACAGTAAACGTTTTCAAAAGTATCGAAGAAGGCATGTATTAGATTCCAATTTCAGATTGCAGCTTAGTGTGACCCACTTATAAGTTCTTGAATCACAAAAGAACTGCCTCCATGCTTTATTCTTTGGAAGGGCCGTTTTTGCATCAGGTAGGTGGACACTGATTGTAGGTTTCAGAGAGTATGAAGTGAGTTGCTAGCTTTGTCATACGTTCTGGGCCACATAATGCATTGTGGACAGTGCAGAGAACCATACATTTGATCCTGCCATCTATTGGATGCCAAATGAGTGTTTTAGTATGAATTATTAAAAGTTCTAGCTTACAGATATTTGACCAGACTCTTGCTTTTCGATTATTCAGTCGTTGTTGCATGTAGAAGAGGTTGTTAGGTAGGCCAATTCTTTTATTGCAAACTCACAAAATACAAATTATTGAGTTACCCAACGAATCGAGCATCAGAATAGTCCACATACACATATTAGGAGGGAATGAACAGGTAATTTGATTTTCCTTGGGAAGCATTACGTAAAATGAAAGGAATGTGGTTGGAAAATACACTAAAGGAACCATGTTTATGTTCTCATAAGGACAGAAGATAAGCACACAGCACTGAAAATGAGTGCCTGCCCTTGAAGCCCAGTGATTGGGAACCACTCCAGAGAAGACAGAGGACCAGAACCGGTCTTCTCTCTCTATTTCTCTGTGTGCTTGTAGGAATGGGCATCCTCCCATTCCCCTTACTCCTATTGGACTCCGATGACTGCCAGTGCCTAGAAAGAGCAGTACTAACAGTTAATGGAGGACTTGGTCGTCATCTTTTTGTAATCCAGATCAGCCCTGCAGGAAAACCCAGCACATAAGGATGTGTTTCCAGTTTGTAACAATAAGGTCAAGTTTTGTGTAAGGTTTCTTTGGATTCATTGAGTTGCACTGGGAGATAACAATACTGCTAGGCAGTGGTATGCAATTTGTATTAAGTGGTTCAGTAGGGGGGGCGTGGCCAAGGAGCCGAGTAAGGCGGACGCGTGAGCTCGGAGCGCCGCGCCGGCCAGATATTTATCAGCACTGTACTTGCTGGCGGAGACCGGGGAGCACCTGCAATCGGTGCCCTGCGGTGTGGAGATACCGGGGGCTGGTTCTGGCGCTTGGGCGACTCCCTGGACTGCCACGAGGGTCCGGAGCTAGGATCCCCAGCCTTGGAGAGAGGCAGCCAAGATGGCGGACCACGAGTGACTGCCGCTGGGGGACGAGCGGAGCCTGCTCCTGTCCGCGGCCCGTGCTCTGGGTATGAGTCAGCGGTTGCAGCTTTGGAGCGGGAGGTGTGCGACGGAGTTGGGTCAGGGGCCCCCAGCAGAGATACCAGCACCATCAAGGTTGGACGTGCACACTCCGGTGCGTCTACACGGCGCGTGGCGCCTAGTCGGGGCTCGCGCATTTGGCGGATGTGTGTTCCTTAAGGCTTGGGACTGGGGAACACCTGCAGCCAGAGCCCAGAAGTGAGGAGATGCTGGGAGCTGGATTTAATATCTAGGCAGATCCTCAAACTGCTACGGGAGCTCGGGCTCCGGTCGCGGGCTGCTGGGAGCGGATGACAAGATGGCGGCCTGTGAGTGACTTCCACCAGATGAGGGGTGGGGGCAGTGCCTTTCTGCGACTCATGCATAGAGGGTGGACTTGCAATCATGGTGGTACCACTGGCGGCGAATGTCTGTGGGGGAATGACAGATCCCAGTGAAGACACCGGTGCCGCCGGGGAGAGGTGTGCGCCCCTTGGTGCGGTTGATATGTGTGTAGAGCCCGGTCAGGGCTTGTGCGCCTAGCGGGCGTGTGGCACCACTGGCCCCAGCATTGGAAGGCCCCCATAGCGCTCTCGTGAGTGGAGGGGCCCCCCTCTGCGAGATTGAAGAACTGCGTGGCCACCGGTTGGGCCCTGTGAGGCGAGCGCGATGGTTGCCGCAGAGGCCGGGGCTTATCTCCTGTGGGCTGGTGATCTGCCGGGGCCCGACCTGGTGCACATGACGGCGTGAAGAAGAGGCAGCGACCACTTGGTCTGTGTGTCAGGCCTGTTTGGGGCGACTGCGGAGAGCTGGGGCTACTAATCGGGGTCCATATCGGGGCTCAAGGCCTGGTGTGCGGGTGTGGCCCCCTGGCTCCTTTGTTTTGGTGGCGCCTGGTGCTCTTGCCGGCTGCGCTGAAGCGGCACACGTGGGGGTGCTCACCGGTTCTGGAGATCGGGTGGCGGTGCCCTCTGGTGAGTGCGCGTGGCCTGGGGGGTCCGCCCTGGATGAGTGCCTGGAACTTGGGAGGCCTTGTTCGTGACTCTTAGCTGTGGTGACTGCCTGAGACCGCCTGACTCTTATGCTTGCCTCATAGGGTATGGGGGTCACATTGCCCACACAGCGTGATGGCCATTGCCCCTGAGTGAGGGAGCCATTTCCTGACGTGATTGTGAGCACCCTGAATTAAACAGTGCTTGGTGTGGACTGCTTGGCACTTGGCGGTGTTTGGATTGACTCGGTGTGTGGGCGTAGGTCTGGGCCTGCACGGAGCCGAGCCTGCCTCATGAGCACGGGGCCAATTATTTTGCCTAGACCCCCTCTCAGGTGTGGCCTCCCAGTCAGTGGTGGATTGGCGCCATGGGCAAACCCCGACAGGCCGGAGCCACACAGGACCCGGACGACAGTGCCCAGGAACAGTCACAAACTGTTGTGGACATCCCGATACAGCAGCAATTGGGCAAGATCTTGGAGGCCTTTGTTACTTCAGTGAGGGGTGTTGGTAGTCTAGGAAGAAATGGCGCCCTGCTGCGTTTATGTGTAGGAAATTAAGTAACCTAGTGTGTACGGTGCAAAAGGTAGGGGAAACACCCTATAACCCCTAAAAATGGGAAGGAAAGAATCCTTCGCAAGCCAGTGATTCAAGGTCCTATGCACAAGTTTATGAGTAGTTCATGATAGTTCATAAAGTAAAAAAAAGTTCAAATGGATCTGTTCTTTGTCTTTTATTTCGTAAGAAACCAACCAACACGTGTTTCGTCACACTGGGAAATATCCCGCGACTTCTTCAGGGCTGTACTTCATGCGTGATGAGCCTTCATATTTCACTCTGCCGGTGATAATTCCAACCCGGCTGGTCTAAAGAAAAGGCGTCAAGTAGTGACGTGAGAAGTATGGTGTATAGGTATTAAGAGTGGGTACCTAAATATTGGTACTCTCGTGAGCAGGTGGGAAATTCTATGTTGAATGAAGCACCAAAGTATCTGTAGTTATGCGTGGACCATGCCGTCCAAATTAGCGGAAGGGTGTTAGACCGCCTTGTATATTCTTTCAATCAGCAGCGAGTACGCTGGTGTCCGTGACGGCAACGGGTGCGTTCCCTGTTCCGGCACATGCACATGTATTGGGACACGGGCGGAGGGGGGTCCCCCTTATTAAATCCTGGGGAGGGTTCCTGTGGAAATGATGGGCACACATAACACTGTGAGGTTCCTCACGTGGAACATCCGTGGTATGGGAATGATAACCAAACGTCATAACATATACTCCTACCTTCGGCGCAGAGATGTGCACATAGCCTTTCTCCAAGGGAACACATCTTAATAAAGAGGAAGCTGGGAGGGTACAGAAAAGGTGGCGGGGGCAGGTCTTTGCTACCACCTTCTCGGCCTTTGCCAGAGGAGTCTTGATTTGGGTGAAACCAGGGGTCCCTTTTTCATCTGAACGTATATGGCTGGATCCGGATGGGAGGTACGTCCTGCTAGTGGGCCGACTGGCGGGACGGGAGGTGACCCTAGGCAGTGTTTATGCTCCTAACCAGGACCAGGTTGGTTTTCTAGAGTCCTTCTCTGCCTCTTTAGCCCAATATTTAACGGGTTCTCTCATATTGGGGGAGATTTTAATTGTGTAGCGGACGTTACTATTGATCGCTTGCACCCTCCCATGCCGGGGACCCAGCCACATCATACTGCATCGGGCTTCCAGACTTGGATGACCCATTGGGGCTTAGAGGACACCTGGAGATTGCAACACACAAGGGATAGGGAGTACTCTTTCTTTTCACCGGTGCATAACGTCCATACCAGGCTTGTTCCTATGCTCCCCGGCGTTTAATGGTTCCGTATCTCACACAGAGTACCTGGGGCGTACCCTGTCGGACCATAGCCCGTTACTCATGCTACATCAACCGCTGGATCGGTGCCTCCCGATCCCTACATGGAAACTGAATCCGCTCTTACTTGATGATGTCCCCTTCCGGTCTTCCCTGGAAGCCTTAGTTGACAATTATTTCCTTATCAATGCCAACACCGCCTCATCTCCGCAGGTAGAGTGGGAGGCGTTTAAGGTTGTGGTGCGAGGTCATTGTATGGCTCAGGCATGCGGGGCACACAGGGAGATTAAGTGCAAACTACTAGATTTGGAGGGGACTATCCGGAGATTGGATAATTTGCAGGGTATGGATGACGCGGCCTTACCATCCCTACGTGAAGTGAGGGCGCGACACCACGAAGCGTTGGGGAGATTACGGTGTTATAATTATCAGGAATATCTAGATAGGGTGCAAAGGGAGGAAGGGAGGGTGGGCCGACTGTTAGCACGTTTAATTAAACTGGAGATGGGGTGCGCGCCCATCATGCGGCTTGGACTAGACACGGGGGGAACAGTGCATGACCCTGATGTTATTAATGACACTTTCTTGCAATATTATGAGCGGTTGTACGAGGCCCCGACAGCGGCCCCCTTGTCAGATATACGTAACTTTCTGGCTCCTCTGCAACTCCGCACACTTGAGGCAGACGATCAGGATGAACTGGGAGGTCCGGTCATGGTACAAGAAGTCAGAGCCGCTATAGCTGCACTGGCACATGGTAAGACGCCTGGGCCTGATGGCCTTCCAGCCGAATTCTATCAGTGATTTGTGGATGTTTTGGCACCGCATCTGGTCTCTCTGTATGTGGAAGCATATGAGGGATGGGGGGGTTTGCCTGAATACACTCAGACAGCACTGGTGATCCCGCTTCCTAAGTCCAAAGAACCTGATGCGGGAGTGAGAGACTACCGTCTGTTTTCCATGCTGAACCTGGACTTTAAGATCCTGAGTAAAGTATTGGCGGGTAGGCTGCTCCCACACATGAAGTCTTTGATTCACCCAGACCAAAACGGGTTTATCCCCACCAGTAGCACCTCTTACAACCTCTGTAGGCTCTATTCTGTGCTCTACCATGCGGATGCTCCGGCTTTACAGCAGGCGGCGGTTTTATCAGTCGATTTAGAGAAAGCGCTTGACACGGTGAGCTGGGAGTTCCTATTTGAAGTGATGCGTCGCATGGGCTTGGGTGATGACTGGGTGAGGTGGGTACAACTCCTTTATGCCTCCCCCACTGCAAGGGTTAAGGCAGGGCGAGCCATATCTAGGCCTTACAAGATCTCCCGTGGCTCCCGGCAGGGCTGTCCTCTCTCCCCGCTCCTGTTTGCTCTGGCCGTGGAGCCGCTGGCGGAGCGGTTTCGACTGGGGGGTGTGGGATAGGCTTGACTTTGGGCGGGCATTGCCACCATGTCTCTCTGTATGCTGATGACCTGTTGCTGTACCTCACGGAAGCAGTTGGGGGGGCCGCCGCGCAGATCTTAGACAATTTTGCTGTCCTTTCGGGCCTTAAAGTTAATAAAACTAAGACCTATTTGTTCCCAATAGCCGGGCGTTTATCCTAGGCCCAGAAGCGCTGTCGCCTGACACCCTTTGGGCGCAGCACACATTTAAATATTTGGGCATACAAATTTTCCATGACCTGGATGATCTTAAGGACGGGAATTTGGGTAAGACGTTGCGTTCCCTTCGCTCTTGTGTGCATATTTTGAAAATCACTGCAACTGCCCATCATGGCTCGGATTACGCTGTCCAAAATGGTTATGTTGCCCCGGCTGCTTTACTTTTTTGCGCATCTCCCGGCTCCGATGCCGAGCACCTGGTTTAGACCTCTGCACGCCCTCCTGCGGCAACTGGTTTGGGGCGATGGCCGCCCGCGAGTGTCCCTCCAATTCCTACAGCGCCCAGTGTTGCAGGGCGGACTTGGGGTGCCCAACTTTGAATTTTACATGTTGGCCGCCCAACTGCAATGGTTAGCGCAATGGGTGGAGGGAGTGAATGAGGAGGGAACGTGGCTAACAGATTCGGTATCGAGCCAGGGACTAGTGATGGCAAAACTCCTATTGCCAGCTACACCCATCCCCTCCTGTTCTCTTCTGCAGCACACGGCCTTCCAGACATGGAGACGGTGCAGTGGCAGCAGGCAAAACCTTGTGAAGTACTCCCCCTTGATTCCCTTGGTGGGTCTCCCGCACGTGGACCCTCAATCTGTGTTCACGGACACCCAGCTGGCCAGCTGGTCGGGTGCTGGGTTGGAGACGGTTGGGGATTGCTATTTCGATAACGCTCTGATCCCTTTTGCGGGCTTGATGGAGGATAGTGGACTCCCCCCTGGCCAATTCCTGCACTATGAAGCGTTAATGCGCACCTTTACACAACTTTGGGGCCCTGGCAAGGAGGAGCCCGATACGCACCCTGTCCTTCATGCGCTACTCACTCTTGGCACGGCGAGACACCTCGTGAAGTGGCTCTATGCCGCTCTGGTGGAGGCCTCCACTGGCCCGCTGGATAAGTTACGGGCATGATGGGATACGATGGGGGTTAGGGTGCTTACTGATTCTGAGTGGTGCAAAGTTCTGCGATATCCTGGGAAAATCTCCCGGAACACCCAACTTAAATATATACAATTTAACTATACGCACATGACCTATATGACACCACATCGGCTCAACGTGACCTACGGTAGGGAGGTGCGACTATGCCCCAGGTGTACACATCCAGATGCTGACTTTGTCCATATGACTTGGGATTGCCAGAGGCTATGCCCCTATTGGGAGGCGGTGCTGGTTAAGATCAAAGGCATGCTTGGTAGGGAGTTGGCCTTAACAATCCAGACGTGCCTGCTAGGTCTCTTCCCCAGACCGCCTAAACGCAAAGTCGGGAATCACTTGATAGATCTTGCGCTGGGCTTAGCTAAACGCAGGATCGCAATGGAGTGGAAATCTGCGAGGGGCCCACAGGTCTCGGCTTGGGACAGGGATGTTATTGCATGGTCGGGAGCGGAGGGCAGGGCACTGGCATGGGAGGAGGCTAGAGGGATGAAGAAGCTCCCGATGGCCCAACAGTGGAAGGAAGTAGTGGCTGCATGGGAGAGTCCGGCAGGGTCGAACAGTGACGAGGGAGAACCAGATTGTTTGGCACAAGCAGATAGTGAGACCCAGGTGATAGGGCTAGGGCCCCTGGGGGCTGCTGAGGTTTGATGTTTGGTGAGGGTGTAGGTGTACCTAGATCACATCCTCACATGACTGAGGCTACCGAGGTAGAAGAGTACCGGCGAGGGGGGATCCCCTACACCAACACAGTCCTCTTTTCTCTGCAAGTTAGGACTGTCCACAACCCCGCTAGATATTAGCATACTAATGTGTTCACACCGCTCCTCTGCACCAGTTCAGGTTTTGCATCTGCCGTCAGCCAGCCGCAAACACTGCACCTACGAGCGAGGAGCGAGGAGTGAGGAGCAGCACAGCGTTTACCTCCCCGCTCCCGTGAAAAAACCACCTCGCGCTCCTCGCGCTCATGCTCGAAAAGGCAATCTTGTTACCGTCGTCACCTCGGGGGCTAATCCTACCCGCCGGGGGGCCGTTAGGGTTTATCCGGCCCTCCCAGGGGGGTATCCTCATTCCCCCGCAGCCTGTAACCGCAGTCTGCAGCAGCGGTGGATGATGGGGGTGGCTGTGGCGGCGGTGGACGGCGCGGCGAGAAGGGAGTGTGCCAGCTGAGCCACGGAGCGAGGCGAGGCGCTGTGATTCAGGGGGAGTATCACCACAGCCATCACAGCCACAACCACAAGGTGAGGAGTTTCGAACTCATCCCCCCTGAGACAGCGACTGCGACAGAGACAGTAATTAATCTCGACAGTATAGTACAGTGCCTAGACTGCCGGTGCTGGGGCATGTTCAGAGGTAGAACGTGGTAGAAAGTGTTCAGAACGTGCCCAGAGGAAGAGGGCTCATTGTGATCGCTGGAGTCCTGCTTTGGGTGAGTGCAAGCACCTCTGTCTTTACAGCCAGCCGGAGTGAGAGTGAGAGGGGTCCAAGGCTGAACCGCAGAGGCGCAGAGGCAGATTAAGACAGGGTGACGCTGAACTATGATCAGATCTGATCAGATCTGGTCTTAACTCATGCCTGTCCTCTACTTGATCACTACTTGCCTTCTCCACTCGTACCTGTACCTGCGCTTTCTCTGACTGGGCCGGACCGCCACCTTGGAGCCTTTGAGCCTTTGGAGCCTTGGAGCAATAGTTGGGGGCCTGTGTGGGGTCTGAGCACTCCATCTGCAGCATCCACAGCCCCCGACATCTACAACCTGACTCCTCCCTCCCACCTCCCGCCTTCTGCACTTTCCACTTTACAACATTTTTCGCCCTTCTACATCACCTTTAACATCACAGCTTCACAGCCTCATAGCAAGATCTCATAAGCACTACCCACCAATCCGTATTTGTTGAACCTCAACACCTCAGTACTGCAGTACTACGGTTTCGTCACCACTGCCCCCAATAGATCCTCCTTGAAGACAAAAGAGAGCCTAGCAAGGCCAACTGGGCTTATAGTCCTCACTTTGCAGTCCCATACAGACCACAGGACCACAGGACAAACTGACTGAACCGATTGAAGACTCAGATATCAGGGCTAGGAGCCATGAGATCGGGCAGAGTAAGAAAAGCCCCAACGAAGCCAAAACCGCAATCTTCATCAAGACCACAACCCAAATCAACTAAACGGAAGAGCGAGGGCAGGAGAGGTCCTAGAGACACCAGTCTACTGGATCCTGACCTCGAAAATCACAAGATAAAACGCGAAAAAACTCGATATCACACAAAATAGCTCAATGGTAAATATAACACAAAGTCCTCTGAGCAGCTTGCATCCCAAAGTTTACAACAGTCATGTCTTTTTACCCCTGGAAGGCAGAGATACAGTAGTAGCGAGGGGCAGCAAAGCTTTCATGAACACAAGCCTGGTAGAGCAGGATCTAATCAGGGTAGAAGGAACACCGACAAGGAGGAACCCTAGCCTATTCCAGCCTAAAATATACACAACGTTTTCCTTCCTGAAAGATCCTGGAACTGCAATATTCTCAAAAAGTGCAACTATAGAAGGGCTGCAATCCCCTCTTTTACCCCTAGCTCTGCACAGCCCAGACCAAAAGTTACAACTGCTGGCAGTAAAGGAAACCGTAGCACAAATTCATTCTAAAGGCAGACCTCATACGAGTCCACAATTCAAAACCAAGGGACACCAAGCAGCAAGGCTAATAGCTGAAGAAATAAACACGCCAGGTTCAAATAAGGCGTATGACTGCGAACAATTGGATCCCCCACTTGCTCATCAGAAGGACAACAACAATGAGCACTCCATCTCTCCACAAAATAACCCATCGGAAAGCGCAAACAATGCTCAAATTATTACCCTACACTCCCAACTATATAGATCAACATCTGGGGACCCATTGGAGCTAGCAACACCAATACTTGTCCAGCAAGGGGGCGCAGGATATGGTTCAGAACTTCAGAATGCTCAATTCTCCAATTACACTGCCGAGAACACTCTAGGTGAAGGTGCCTGCTTTTTACCTCAACAAATGAGGTCTGACACTGGATCTGTTCCAAAGGCTCATCGATGCCTTTTATTAGCACCAGATCAACTGGAGGCCCATGAACCAAGGCTACCGATACCACAACTAAACAACTCTCTTCTACAGTCCTCATTACCTACCAGCTTGGATAATAAATTGCCTCTGGCAGGCTCACCGGTTCCCGGTAAATTTAGCGAAACAACACATCCAGTGCAAGGACAGCCGCCACAAAATGAACATCAGCTGTTTCTAACTGCGACATGTCCTTCCTAGCCTCCCAAGAGTGGGAAGAACCAGTCGCCTCTTATAGTCACGGGCCCAGTAATCATCCCAAAATCGCGCAGACAGGAAGAAGCAACACTAGTCACAACAACAAAATTTTAATTTGGGAATCGCTACTAAGTACTATGCAATATTCGACTGCGGCTTTGCAATATCAATCCCATAAAATGGACCTTCAACTCACAGTTTTACAAACCCTAGCCGACTTCACCTCGGGGATAGATAGAAAGCTAGGTGAGTTGAATGATCTAATAAAGAGAGGGCAGGAAGCGGCCTCCCTAATACAGCTTGTGCAACAAGAATGCTCATGCGCTCCGATTATGGATAAACTACAAATGCTTCCAACAAGTCCACAACCATCAGTGCTAACATCATTAAGCAGCGAATCTCTATCAGAAGGAAGCAGTACCTCGCGAGGTACTAAAACAGAACCATCAGGTACTAAAGGCCTATCAAAAAGATCTGGACGCAAGCAAAAAGGAAAGGTAGGAACAAGATACCCACAGTCCAGGTTCAACATTCAGCCATCTGTTTTCAGACTGATTTAACCACAACAGAATTACTAAACAACGAAACATTAAACATAGAAGAGCCAGCTTCGGAAAAAAGCACGAAGACCTCTATCGCAAGTACCAAAACCACAAAGTTGCAGCAAAGGACTTCTTGCCACCCAGTACGTTTCAGTAACAAACAAGAGGATAAGAGCGAACAGATAGGGAACCCATCTGACAGGATCTCTCACCCAACCGCCTCCGTCCATGAGAAGCACCCGGCAGGCATTAACATAAGGCAAGAGCTGCCAACAGCCACATTGGGAAGAACAGTGTTAATTGAAGGAACACACCAAACAACAATACCGCTAGGCATAGACTCTCGGGATGCTCAAAAAGAGTGCCCACAATCCTCAAGTCAAAACCACGAGCAAGACGCCTCAGTGCGCGATACAGTCGGGGTTTCATCCAACCAAATGAAACACTCAAACTACAGTCACAATTCTGTAATAACCACAGCAAATCCTTCTTATCAAGGGCCTCTTCTTCTTAATATTGCATACAATAATGCAAGCCCATCATACCACAATCAAGATACACTTGCCCACAGTATAACTAACAGCACACAGTCACAAGATCAGGCCACAATCAAGGCAGCAGGGGCAGACACTAAAATATTCCATCCTCAATATAAATCCAGAGGTCGCGTGGATATATTGAATAGAGGGAGTATCCTACGGCTTTTACATTCCATCATACCCCTAGCAAACATTGAAACCCTTGACTTATTGTCAATAGAATTCCTGCCACCCAACACTAGCCAGGGTGCAGAAGCAACAAGAACAAGATGGCAAACATCAGTGGTTGCAGGCGGAATTCTTCGGGAAAGAGAAAGATTCTTAAACTGGGGGATAAGCCTGGAATCAATCCCAAAACCTTTATATCCAACTCCTTTCCTTAAAACAGACATAAACAACCCAAGTCAGATGATCTTTTCAGTCCTGAAAGGAGCAAGGAGCAGAACACCAGGCCTAACGACCGATGCCAATTTGACAATCGCCCTGCTACCGTCTCAAGGTCCTCCTGACTCATTGCCTCCTTCAACATCTAACAATTGGACTGGCATACATCGGCAAATAATATCAGTATGTCCAAATTGACAGGAGACAGTCACAGCACAATCCCCACGAACAGAACGTGATGGAACCTCTGTATGCGTCTGGGACATTAACGGCCTAGACTAAAATGCACGATCAAGAGTTAATAAAGTATTTGAAGACCTTTGACATAATCCTGCTGCAAGAGACCTGGGAAGATAAGCCCTTTGACTTGCAAGGTTACACCACCTACTCATTCCCGGCGACCAAGGTATCATCCTTTGGCGGCCGCTCGGGGGGCTTACTGTTCCTTGCCTCAATAACTGAAATTGGAGAGCTTCTTCCCGTTACCATACATTTAACACCACCAAGCAGTATTCAAGCTGCAAAAGTAACACTCATGCTTAATCAGTCCAAACAGGACATCATAATAATCAATGTTTACGTGCACCCTAAACAAAAATCAAAGGTAGCGAAGGAGCTGTTAACGGAGTTGCAGAGAGTAATGGAAGAAGAGTCAACAGATCTCATCATCCTGGCTGGCGATTTTAATATGCACCTCTTAGGGTTTACACAGGATGAAGATCCAACGCAGGAACTCTTGGGCGCATGGGGAATCCCAACACAAGGCCAAATAGAATCTATCAAGCCTTCAAGGATTGCAAAAAACTTACTTAGGGGCCTGGAGCACCTAAATACGAGAGCCTTAAACGGGCGGTTCAAAGACGATAACCCACCAGTAGCCACATACCACTCAACTACCGTATCATCACATTTAGATTTCACCTTTACGACTCTGACTCTGTTTAATAAAATTGCTACCTTCAAGATCGGCAATAACGAATTTAGCGATCATCTACCGCAAGAGCTGTGTCTTCAAACAAAACCCTGCCACACACCAGAAATCAGCAACTCCATTGTGCTGGAAGAAACTACCAACCTCAAAAGAATACGGTGCAACTCCAACAACATAGATGAAATAGCAGCATTTGCTAAAGCTCTATACAGCCAAGGAAGTGTCAATTCAGCCCACCCAATGGAAAGCTGGGAAACATTTGTCACATCCCTAGGAGATAAATACTCATATAGTAAAGGCCGGAAACAAGGGAAAGTGGCAGCTGCTCCAATCGATGCACTAAAGAGCCCTGTCTCAAAAAAACTAAAACAATCTATAAATCGAACCCTAAAGCAACAATGTAAATCCCCAAACAATTTGAGTCTGCAAGGCACTCTTCGTGAGCTAAAGACCTCATTAAAACGAAGGAAATGGGAGAATAAAAGAGCAAAGGAAAATGAACTTTGGGTAAAACTTATGTATGAAGCAAACCAGAAAAACAGCGCCAAATTCTGGCAATCAGTAAACAAACTGCAGCGGCCAAATCATCATGGGATTGACTCCAACATTGCTGAAGCTACCTGGGCTGACTATCTTTCTAAACATTTCAATAATCAAGGACCAGAAGCAGTAATTTCCTCGGCTTCTTCGAGTCACGTTGCCATAAAAAACTTAACAAGGGCAGGAACAAATCAACCTCACCTAAGAGATGCTCGCAGTGAACCATTCAACCCGACGCAGCTCGAGGTAGCCCTTCCACCAAGCCCACACAGCCCATCTAGTGTAGAAATGTGCAAAAAGAATCCCTGGTTGAAGCAGTAAGTAAACAAATATCCAGAGGCAGACGGGCAGGAGCACCGGGCCCAAACGGCATACCACCGTTGCTGTACAAACATGATTCTGACTTTTGGAGTAACGCACTAGTCCCTGTTATAGGACATGCTCTGAGAACTACAGCAATCCCAGAGTCATGGAGAGGCTCAATCATCAGCCCTATATACAAGCAAGGAGTGAGATCTGATCCAATCAACTATCGCCTGATAGCCCTCATAGATACCAAGGCTAAATACTACGCGGGGATTGTACTAAAAGATTTGGTTAGCTGGTCCTCAAGAAACTGCATTATACCTGCAACTCAAACATGTTTCCGTCAAGGGCAAGGAACCATAACTAATATAATGGCCTTAACTATGCTCATGGATACAGCGAAGCAAGGTAAATATCCCCTATACCTTTGTTTCATAGATTACTCAGCTGCCTTTGATCATGTTGACCGCGCCAGGCTCTGGCAAAAACTGAAAGAATGGGGATACCACCACCCCTCCTAGATCAACTCACACAATTGCACACCAACACATGGATTAGAATTAAACTAGGCGCTGGGAAGCATCTCTCAAGCAGAATTACCACTACAAAGGGGTTAAAGCAAGGATGCGTTCTGGCCCCTTTGTTATTTAGCCTTTTCCTGGCGGATTCGGCAGAATTGGACACTTGTTCCTCACACGCCCGAAGCTAGGTGGCATGACATTGACAAATCTACTTTATGCTGATGACCTAGTGCTGATCAGCAGAACTCCAATAGGACTTCAGCACCTTCTAGATGCCACCTATAAATTCTCACACCGGAATGCTTTAAAAATAAACTTAAAAAAATCAAAAGTTATGGGTGTAAACCACCACAAGAAGGTTAATCCTAGCTGGTTCCTGGCCGGCAAACGCCTAGACCAAGTAACAAACTATAAATACCTGGGCGTGCTTTTAGATCAAAACAACTCTTTTAAGCCGCAGCTGGAATCCTTACGAAGGAAGGGAGATATGACCTGCTTTGCACTAAAACCCCTGAAGAAACTGCTGCCGGACCTAACGCTTGATCCCTTTCTAAAAGTCCTGCGAGCCAAACTGCAGCCAACAATCCCCTACGGGAGTGAATCTCTGACTGGAAGAGACGCTGCAACTCTTGACAGCATAATAGCAACTTCCTACCGTGCGATATTCCAGCTCCCCAAACACGTTTCACCTGCCCAAATAAGGCTGGAATTTGGCCTCCAGAACCAGGTAATAGAAAGGAAGGGAGCCTTTGTAAAAAGCTGGCACAAAATCAGAGCTGCTGACATAGGGTCCTTGAACAATCAGCTCTGGCTTGAGCTGTCTCGCACTGGGAAACTGCCAGCTTATGTGTACCTTCAGGAATCCTTGAAGACTCTAGGTCTGACAGACGCCTGGAATACCTCAATGGGCCACTCGGTTTTTAAAAAACTAGTAACAAAATCAACAAGACTCATATCGGCCATAGAGGACAAGAAAGTGGTATCCAAACGAGCTCATGGATGGGCTGTGCTCAATAATTATGATGTTCTTAAACCTCAACCCTACCTCAAGGTCGGCACTAAGCTTGTGACCAAGGAAAAATTCTTAAGACTTCGCTTGGGAGTCGGCCCAATCAATCCTTTTTTACCACCGTGGGAAAGAAGAGGGGGCGGTCAGCTTTGCCGCCTGTGCGCTAGTGACTCTGAGACTCTGATTCACATCATATGTATATGCAAGAAGCTAAATGACATACGCAAAACTCTGTTAAAACCATTGTTTAATCAGCACGGAGTAAGGTCCTGTAGGTAGGCGGTGATGCTGTGCTTTAACCCAACTTCAGTACAGCTAAACTGTCGCCTTACAAGATTTTTTGACTTAACAGCATTGAGACTGAAAAAATCTACTGTCAAAAGTCAAGATCCACCATAGAGTGCTGTAATTGCTGTACTGGACCACTCTCCTGGCTTAAAATAGAAAGTTTTTTATACTATTGATTTCATACAGGCTAGTAAATCTGTGCCAGAGGTGCTATTACCCTCGAGACTATTTTATGTTTTTTTATCCATAAAACAAATGTATTTTAAACTTTGTAACATTTTTACTATTGCAAAATTCCTCAATTTTATTTGTAATGTTTTGTATGCAATGGTTTTAATTAATCACGCATAATAAAAATGTACTTACTTACTTAGTCGTCGTTTGTTTATTCTCTGTTTTTCCTTTTTTCTTTTTTCATTTGTTATTAGCTTGGCTTTATATACTGTCCATGGCAAGCTATGATTCAAATTATGAGCAGACATGTTTAGGATGGACTGGTGTTGAACGACTCTCTAAATCATTGGTGAGATAATTTTGTATGGGTGGAACTAGCACCCTTGATTGTAGACAGAGATAGTAGTTGTATTATGTTTTGTCTCCCCTTTCTTTATTGCTTTAGGTTCCTTCCTTTTCTCCTGAATGTATTCTAATGGTCAGTTTCTATAAAATGCCAATAGAAATATATTTGAAAAAGCCACACAAAAAAAGGGGTTCAGTATGAATGGTTAGGTTTGGATGATCTTCCTGGGGTGGACAAGTGAGGAGATTGTCTCATGGTGATTTGTTGACACTTTAACAGTCCTAGGGGAGAGCTGTAAGGAGAAGTGTTAAGGCGGATAAAGGCCTCATTGTGATTACAGATAATGATGCAAAAAATAGTGAGAGGCAGGTATAGTGGTGTGTATCTCAGTTGCTGTAGTTGTTTATGTGAGGAAATGCCCATTTTGGGTGCTCACCCCATTCTTTGCTGAATTGTGTTGCTGGTTTTTAGAATCTGCACACAAGGCCACTGGTTTCCAGTGCATGTGACCTGAGCGCTGAAACATGTAGAAATGTGCTAATCCACGATTAGGTTATTTGACTATCCTATAAGGCCATAGTATATTCTGTAGAAACTACATGCCAGGAATCGAAAGTTAAATGTAACCTAGGACTGCAGCACTTAGTGTGCCATCCACTAGTGTGACAGAGAAAACATGGCTTCAGGTCTACCATTGTATCCTAACTGCTGCAGGTTAGACCTGCAGTTTGACCTTTCCAAATAAATATTTTTGGCAGGGAAAAACATCACTTTTAAATATTAATAGGTCACCCCTATGCTTAAGCCTAGGTGTCACATCCCACAAGATTGGGTGCATGGTATTTGAAAGTGGGACATATAGAAATGAAATGTTACCATGTACCTACAGAGACAAGGCCCCAAAAGCTATTTTCATGGAAGATGACTCTGGCTGTCACATGAGGAAAACTAGAGTACAGATTAAAGTTTGAATTCTTCTATCTCAGGTTTGGGACCAGCTAGAAAAATCGATCAACCACTATAATATTTATTAAAAGCCACATTTATTTATGAAGTTTGATTTTTGAAAAAAGTAACTTTTAAAAAGTTCTCTTTTCCCTGCCCGTAGCTCCTGGAGGCTGTGAGAAATTGACTTGTTGGTTGACTGGGGTGTGATCCATGGTCACACAGCAGCCACAATCCTTGGCAGGGTGAACTTCAGAAAGTCACAAAATTAACCTGTGCCTAACCCTGAGTAGCTTGGCACAAAAAAAGCAGAAAGAATGTGTAAAGTATTAATGCAGCACATAAACAATAATAAAGTGAAAACACAGCACAAGAAAAATCCCACACCGGGGGGGGCAAGATGGCGGGCGTGAATACGGTCGTGTAAGCTCGAGCTCCCGGAGCTCTCCCCTGCCCCATAGACCGTGCTACAATTCTAACCCTTCGTTATGGTGTAAGCAACCACGTTGAATTTTGAGTGAATTATGGAGTGACAAGGTCGGATAAAACGCACCGGCATGCTGTGGAGTGCCTGTTTTGTGGCGGCGGTGTCTCGTGTAGCTCTCCTGCGGCTGCTGGAATCTGTGAGGCGGACTTCCGGGTGTACTTGTGTCGGTTTCCGTGGGCTACGGAGGTTGTTGACGGAAGGCGAAGGAAAGTCTGGAGCAGGCTCACTTGCGCGCTGTGCTACAATGCCCCCAAAAGCTGGGCGCGGCAGAGCACGGAACACTATGGAGGCTGCGGATGTTGCCGGGGCACGAGACGCTGAAAAAAAGAAATGTGACCCGAACTCGGCAAAAAAGGATGGCGCTCGTGTGGAGGGCTGGGGTAAGAAGACAGTACCCTCACTGTTTCTAAGTGGAAAACCGAGGAAACAGCTCTCCTCAGCGCAAACAAGCCCGGGTAATGGACAGAGCAGCGGCACTGGTAAGAAGAGGGAGATTCTTCCGCCAGATAATCTTGTTAATCAGGAGGGCTCAGCTTGTGACACTCCCCGTGGCATGTTAAAAGATAGAGGGGATGTAATGGGGGAGAATGGTGCAAAGAATTGTGAACTGGTCCCTGAGAACTGTGATTTGGTGACAAAGGAAAACAGTATAGTAGTCTCGGGTATATCAACCTGTCTAGGGAAAGATTCAGAACATGTTATATATAACCCGGATATGTTTGAGAAAAGCAAAATGTGCGACCAGCATATCATTAAAGAAAGTGACTCCGGAGATTACCCTTTTTTTTCAATGTCTGATCCCTCAGACACCTCTGGTGATGAATCTGAATCAAACATACTGGGCAAGCGGAAAGGTGGCTCCCCTGATATTGGGCGTAAGGAGTCCAGCAATGCACAGATGGATGATGCAACAGAGTGGGGGACTGACTCACTTGGTACACCAGAAAGTTGCCCTAGGACTGTGCGCAAGAGGGATGGCTTAGGCGCAGGTTTTCAGATGGCCGAGAGCACAGACCCTCTTCAGTGGGATTATTCCTTCTTGGGTGAATCTGGGACCAATGGAGTGATTAATGGGACACAACCAAATCAGGATGTCGTGGAGAAACCCGAAGATATTTCTCTCACTGTTATATACCAAAGTATAATGGCCCATAGGGAGGAGACACGCACTGAGAGCCAGCGCACGCAGGGGGCTTGCCGCAAACTCCAGAATTTGGTACGAAGGATAGCCAAATCATGCTCCGAGTTTGTGGACAGGTTTAATGAGGCTGAAACACGTATTTCAAACTTGGAGGATGAACTAGCAGCGCAGAAAGCAACAACGGAAGCCTTGCGTACTGCAAAGGATGATACCCTCTGGAAGCTCACAGACCTTGAAAATCACCTTCGGCGCAATAATCTTCGCATGCTAAATATTCCCCAGGGGGCTGAGGGGCAGGATGCACAGAAGTTTATCATCGAGCTCTTCTCTGAGGCTTTTCCAGGACTAACTAAATGGGATTGGAATAGGGAGATCCAGAGGGCACACAGATTCCCTTTTACACAGCGCACGAGACCAGGTCAGAACACTACTAGACCTAGGGCTATTTTAATAGCAATTAATAACTTTCTGGCACGGGAAGCAATCTATGATCTCGCTTGACCGTATCGGAAGAAAAGTGGGAAAGGGATAGAGTTCTTTGTACGCCCAGATTATTGTCCTCTGACTGTGGAGAAGAGATGGCAACTACGCCAGCTTATCACCCCGTTTCAAGATAAAGGCGCATAAGCTTACCTGTTGAATCCAGCTAAGCTGAAGATCATCTATAAGGAACATGTGCGATTCTTTACGGCAGAACTAGCGGCCAAAGAATACTTGCAGTCTCTGTAAAAATAAAAGAAAAAAAAGAAGGACTGTTCACTACAGGCTACACACATAGATCTATTGTATTGGGGTTAGTTGGGTCTGTTGTTGAATTTAAGTTGATTTTTGTTCCCTTCTCTCTGTAATGTTGTCTGTTTTCTATTTTTCAAATGAGAGGTGTGAGGAAGGGAAAGCGGTTAATAATGCACAGTATAATGTGGGGCAGGTGGGTCCGGGGGGGCAGTAGCTTGTTCCATCTCAGAGACCTTGAGTCTCCAAGCCTCTTGTTTGGGGAAAGGAGGGGGTGGGTTAGGGCTTCGGCTGAAGCCTTGTGTGGGGAAGGTGTGGGGTGGGGGGATGGGGGTATGGTGGGGGCACAGAGGGGTGGGGGGGGCACTAGGTAAAACAATCCATGATAGCGCAGTGAAACAAAGTATGAAATTCAATAGTTTGAGGTTCACGGTCCTAGAGTACACCAAAACGTGGAAGATAGATGGGGGATAGGAATTTACATTTTGGTATTCGGATCTGCTCTCTGAATGTATTTGGGCTGAATAATTATAGCAAGAGGCAACGGGTAGCGACTGAATTACGGGTGCTCCAACCAGATTTACTATGTATCCAGGAAACCCACATTCCTTGGGGCAAAAGAAATTACTGGCTGAACTAGGATTAACAATATTAGCATGTACACAGCAATCCACTACTACACGCGGCGTAGCGATATTGGCAAAGAGCTACATAGAAGGGACAGGAAGAGTGCTGGCGGATAACCATGGGATGTGGGCTATCGCCGAATGTATAATTGGCACTACGAAGTGTACAGTCTGCTCTGTATATGGGTCGAATTTTGATGAGGCACCAGTAATAGAAGGGTTGAATGTAGAACTAGCATTATGGCCAACTCCGTTAATCTTGTGCGGTGACTTAAATATACACCTTGAACCAAAGGGCTTGCAGGAAGACATTAAACGATACAATGGCAGGAAACCTAAAGTATTTAAATCACTTCAGCATTTATTAGCGGATCATGGTTTAGTTGATGCGTGGGCGGCTTTACGGGGGTCTGATCCTGGATATACATTTTATTCACATCCGCACCAGAAGTTAGTGAGACTGGACTATTTTTTTTATCAAGTCTAATACTTTCTGATGCTGATATTCAGGTGCACCCACGGATCACATCAGATCATGGACCCCTGGTATTGAATTTACACACTCTCAAGGCAGGAACTAAGCCTAGATCGTTTACATTTGACAGGAAATTACTACTGGATGAAGGGTATGTAGCACACATGAAAGAGTGGATTAGGCAATTTTTGGCCATCAACCGTAATTCCACAGGGACTGGCTTTGTCTGGGATGCTCTAAAAGCTGGTTTTAGAGGGGAGACCCTTAGCTTTGGGTTATATAAGCAGAAGCAGATGAAATTGGAACTTCAGAAACTATACGGTAAACTTACAATAGCTGAAGAAAATCTCATGCGGGGGATTCAAGCAAAGGGGGATATTGCATTTTTGCAAACAGATGTAGCTCGTTGCAAGGCTAAAATAAATCTGCATTGGAGCAAAGAAGTAGCTAGGAAATATGCTAATAGCAAGAAACAAAGCTATGAGCATGGGGAGGCAGCCGGAATCTGTTTGGCGTAAAGGATCCGATCAAGAGAGGCTGCCCAAAGAATCGGATCTGTGGTTGATCCTTTGGGCAACTCTGTAGATACCGAAGTTGGGATTTTAAAAGTTTTTCATGACTTTTACGAGGCACTTTACACTGGCGAGAACCTTGATATGCAGGCTGGTGAAACACTGCTGCAGAGCCTTGATTGCAGAAATTTGAACCCTCAAGATGCAGAAACGCTAGAGGCACCCATAACTACCGAAGAGCTGGACGTGACAATTAATAGCTTAGCCACAGGCAAAGCGGCAGGGCCCGACAAACTCCCGTTGGAGGTGTATAAAACCTTCTTTGGAGAGCTTAAGGCTGATATGCTTGTCACTTTTCAGCAAGCACAAATAGGCGCAGCACCTTTGACTTGGGATGAGGCAAGCATAATTGTTTTTAAAAAGAAAGGCAAGACACCTGAACAGCCAGGCTCCTATCGCCCTATATCGTTATTAAATTCTGATGGCAAAATCTATGCCAAAATTTTAGCGACCAGATTGGCTGATGTGCTAACCCCATTGGTGTCGAGCCGACAGCATGGGTTTATACCTAAAAGGAGCACAATCAATCAAATTAATAGGGTGGTAACCCTATTAGACATAGCTAAGACCACGGGGAGCAAATTCAGCTTGATTTTATTAGATGCTGAAAAAGCGTTCGATCGGGTCGCATGGGAATTTTTATGGGCAGTACTGCGACGATCAGGTTTTAGACAAGGTTTTATTACAGCTATCCAGGTTTTATATCGGCGCCCGACAGCCAAAATTTGTATAATGGGCCTTGAATCCAATCTTGTATATATTACACGGGGCACAAGGCAGGGATGCCCGTGTTCCCCCTTGTTGTTCTCACTATATATCAACCCCTTCTTAATGATGCTAGAGCAAAACACAGGGATAGAATCAGTAATTTGGAGGCAAGAGCACTATCGGGTTTTCGCGTATGCGGACGATGTTGCGATTGTTACTCCAAATCCTATAATGGCTATGCCCAAGATAGAACAGCTGGCGCTTGAGTTTGGAGCAGCCTCAGGATACAAACTTAATGTGTCTAAGGCACAAATTCTGTGTTTAAATCAAGTGGGCTATAATGACCATCGAATTTTGAGTGAGGTATCAAACCTGGGTGTCAAATTAAGGACTTGCCTAAAGACACTTGTGGAGATCAATTGGGGCAATATTTTAAACTCTGTACGGAAACAATTAGATCATTGTGAATGTCTGCATCTCTCATTGGTGGGGCGATGCAACGTTCTTAAAATGTTAGTATTACCTAAGGTTTTATATTACTTTAGATCTGTTCCATTAGAAATTTCCTGTGTCCAATTGTCAGCACTCCAATCAATCTGTGCTAGGTTTTATGGGCGCAGGGGAAGCCTCGCAGAGCTATGCGCTTTATGGTCCTCTCCCGCGAGAAAGGTGGTTGGGCAGTACCGGATTTTACCTTACATTATTATGTGTATATACTGCAAAATATGAACATATTATTAACTGGGGAAGAGCCTCTTAGCACCGCCGAATCTCCCTCTATATATCAGATGCTATTGGGCAGCGATGCTAAAAATCGATTGTTCGTGAGGCTGGAGCCAAGTTATTATAAAAAAAAACAGGTTTAAGGTTTTAAGTGCCGCCTATAAGGTGTGGAAAGCCGTGTGAAAATGCTACCGACTTGAAAGCGTCTCCCATTATACTCCGTTCGCAGGCCCAGTGCTATTGCCATCTATATTTTGGGATAGGACTATTGACAGATGGCGGATCAAAGGCATCCAATATATTCGAGATCTCTATGCTAATGAGACCTTGATGTCTTTTGAGATGCTAGCTGAGAAATATTGCCTCCCTAGATCTGAATTTTTTAAATATCTACAAATTCGTGATTATCTATGCAAAAGCCGATGGAGGATTGAATTGAATCCTTTAGTAGAGGCGGTGCAGAAGAATGCGCGCATCGGCATCTTATACAACTTATTATTAGACACTCAGGGTGGTGATCTGGATATGCACAACATCAAGTGGGACAATAGGTTAGGGTGCCAAGGTACTCGGGTGGAACACTCCATCGATTTGGCTGGGAGGTTATTGATGTCTGCTAATCTTCGTTCACAACACTATAAGACTGTGTTTAACCTCTACTACACTCCAGCTAGGTTGCTAAAATGGGGAGGGGCAAATGATGGAAGGTTTTTTCGATGTGGAACTGAGGATGCAGACATTGTGCAAATTTTTTTTACATGTAGGCACCTAAGTAACTTTTTGGAGCACCTAGAGAAATTTTTAGCGGAAATCATGGTGGGTACAATAAGAGTGTCTGCTTCCCATCTGCTGTTGGGGGTGGCTGAGAGTGACAGGTGTGATCAGTTGGTATATAAATTCCGATAATTGATTTTCTTAGCTACAGCCATAGCCAGATTATGCATTGCTTCAATGTGGCTTCAGAAAGATGCTCCGACTTTTGAACTATGGAGGGCCAGATTTTTTACCATTTTTAATCTAGAGCATAGTTTATATGCCCTTAAAAGGCTCCAGAAAGAGGAAATTGGGCATGGAGATATGGGGGCCAGTGTTGGCATATATGGAAGAATGATGATTTGCATCTGGGTGTAACCTCTAATTATCTTGCATTTGCACTTTAAGGAATAGTTATGGATTCGAGCTTGATAATGATGAAATATGCACTGTATGTTATTAATTAGCTAACTATTGCCTAACCATATTTCTTATGTTTTAGGACTGTGTTTTTTAAGGCTGCTGATTTTATATCTGTAATGTAACTATCATGGATTAAAAATAAATTTAAAAAAGTAAATGTAATAAATTAAATAAAACACCAAAAATACCAGTAAGATATCAAATCCAATCAGTAGAAACAGAGTTATGAATTTTTAAAGTTTTAGTAAACATTAGCAACTAAACGTTCAAAGGGCCAAATGCGGACATCAAGTTGTGTGAACTGGGTAAAAGCCGAAAAATATTGCTGACCCAATGCAGGGTAGGCCGGATACAAGAAGTGGATTGGGCTCGGTCAGCTCTTTCCTTCTGACGAATGACTGCAGTCAGTGTCTCAGGAGGGAGCATTGTCATTGGGGAGCTTTGGGTCAAAGCCACAGTGAAGATTTCAATGTTTGGACTCTCTTTTTTGGAAGCCAAAAATTCCAGCGGGGCGAGGCAGAAGGCTGTAACTGAAGTACCCCTCGGGTACTTGCAAAGGACCACTGACCAGAAATTTCTGCTGCAGAGAAGAACGCAGCAGAAGCAGCCGTGAAGTCAGTCCAACCGGCGATGTACCTTAGGCGGATAGATGAGCAGGATGGTCCCAGTCTCCCCTCGGTTTCCAGAGCAGGTTTTAGCCAAAAAGTTTTTAAGCCCTCAGTTTTGGATTTTGGCTATCTGGGCACGTTATGCACCACAATCAAGAGTCCAGAAATGGTGGGACACCACGTGGGGGTTCAGGAGTCACTCAGGCTGGGCCCAGGTTCTGGTTCAAGAAGGTGGGAGCCTTTAATAACCTGTGGCTCTGAAAAGGAGGCCAGAAATCTAGCCATTGGGGTCACTCAGGTCGTCCTGGGTTCAGGTGAAGATGCAGGGCTTAAACAGCAAGGGTGGCCTCTGAAGGTTCAAGGCAGGCTCCAGGCAGCAAATCAGTCCTTCCAGGTACAGAAAAGCAGTAGTGAAGTGCACAGTAGGTCACAGCAGCAGACAGTTCTCTGAGAGTCCTTCAGCAGGTCCAGAAAGTGAACTAAAGATTGTGTCTGAGGGCCCTATTTTTATACCCAGTTGTGCCTCTGAAATTGGAAGAGGTTTCTAGATGTTTCTACTTTAAAGTGCGTAGAATTTCCTACCTCCCCTGCCATGGCTTCAAACTGGCTGCAGTAACAATGTGGAGAGGTGTGGTGCAGCGGCCAGGGCAGCTGACTTCGGAGCACAGGGTTCACGGTTCGATCCCCGGCTCCGGCGGCAGCTCAGCACCATGTGACTCTGGGCAATAGCTCACTTAATTTCCACGATGGCCCCCAGCACCTTGAGACCCGTAAGGGTGAGTAGCTGCGCTATATAAAAACGGACTTACTTTAGGTGATAAGCCCTTTGAGTGAAGGCAGAGTACAACCTATTCAGTTTCAAGTGTGGCAGTGCCCAGCTTTGCCCCCCTTTGCAGCAGATGGCCCAATCAGGCATACCTAATCCCTCTTTTGTGTGACTGTTTGAGAGGATTTCACAAAGTCTACCTGTCAGCTACAACAAGCCATGTGAAATAATGTACAAGAGACCTTGGGTAAAGTCCAGGGAGAACTTTAATCCACAACCCCAGCCATCGTCAAGCTGGGCAAACTGGCAACCCTAGAATTCCCGAAGGCTATGGTTCCACGCTAGAACATAGAACGTGGAGCCAAGCCATGTCACACTTCTTCCTTCTTATATTTGAAATACATTTTCCAAGAAGATAAAAACAAGAAACTAATCATATTGAATTTTCAAGAAACTAGACATAGGCCTTCCTCCCTCTAACATAAAAAAGAAAGAGAAAACAGTAAATGAGTAGAAAGTAAAGCACAAAAGATGCAGAATTACTTTCTCACAAAATCATTTAAATAACCTGGCCTTTTGCAGATTCTAACGCTCTTGCGAGTAGGCTCACATTTCAAACGAGAAGAGACCCTGTCAAAAGACTCTGACTCATAAATGTTCTTGTTGTTTGGCCTAACATGAACCACACGACTGTGGTTCCAGATGCGACCATCATTGGTTTTGACAGCATTTTTGAACAGTTTGACCACACTCTTTACAGAAGTGAACTTTGACCAGTTTTGGCAGCCAACTGGTGCTTTGACTTTGACCTTATCACCAATTCTGAACTTAACAACTTTACAGGATTTGCGAGCATCAAAATAAATCTTCCTTTTTTCTTGAAGAGCTAATTCTTTGTCCCTCCAGACACCAATACTATTGTCCTTGAGACCTTTATCCAGAATCATCCATCCTGGACACAAAATGGTATTAGGAGATCTTCCTTTGAATAATTCAAAAGGTGTCTTCCCAGTTGAAGAGTGAGGTGTAAACCTGTAAGCAGAAATGCGATTTTGTAATTCATCCCTCCAGTTTAAACTATTAACTCTCGCCAGTTGTATGCTTTCCTTCAAAGTCTTATTCAACCTCTCAATGGCACCATTAGACTCTGGATGATAAAGTGAAATTTTCTTGTGTTCAATGCCACACTTCGCCAAATAATCCTCCATCTCACGTGAACAAAATTGTGGTCCATTGTCCGAAAGCAATGAACAGGGAAAGCTTTGCGCTTGAAGATAGAATCCAAAAACTTGATTATACATAGTGTCGTGATGTCCCTCACTGAACTCACCTCAATCCAGCGAGAATATAGGTCCAACAACACAATCAAATAAGGAGTCTGGTGTTCACCATGAAGAGGGCCAACAATATCTATGGCTACCTCATCCCAAGGACACATGGGTAATCTCCTACAAACCATGGGTGGTTGTCTGGGCTTAAGAATTTTGTCGCTCAAAGAGCAAGGAACACAATCACGAACCGCACGTTCCACCATGAGATCTAAACCAGGCCACCAGAAATCTTGTCTAATGCGTTCTTTGGTTTTAGAGATACCCATGTGTCCTTCATGAGCCATCTGGACAATGTTGTTCCTTAAACTCTCGGGTGGAACAAGCCTGGTACCTCTAGTCAAAATTCCATCAGCAATAGCTAGTTCATTAGACACTAATGACCAGGGCTTCTCAAGTTTGTTCTCCTTGTCTTGCGACAACAACTCCATCACACCTAACATTTCCGGATCTTTCTTTACTTCTTCCTTCCACTCATTTTCTTTTATCACACCTAAAGTGACATCACACACTCGTATATCGAACTCATTTTCCATTCCCTCCTCACAAGAGATATCATTTAACTCCACAGTGTCCACTAAACGCGAGAGGCAGTCAGCAGACACATTTGAACTCCCAGGAATATATTCAAATACAAAATTATACTCCTGCAAAGATATAACCCACCTCCTGATTCTAGAGGAGATTGAGTCAAGACCTTTTTTTTCAAAAATTTCTTTAAGAGGCTTATGATCTGACCTGACAATAAAAGAAGTACCCCAAACAAATTTCTTGAATTTGTTGAGTGCCCAAAAAATGGCAAGAGCCTCTTTTTCTATAACTGAGTAATTTAGCTCAGCACCCTTCAGACATCTGGACGCACACGCAACCAACTGCTCATGCCCATCTCTCACTTGAAACAAAAGAGCACCCAAACCTTTTTTGCTAGCATCCGTTACGATATATGTCACATCACCTGGTTTAAATGCCTGTAAATTAGGGGCATTCTTGAGATCCATTTTAACACCTAAAAACTCTTCCTTACACGCTTCATCCCACACGAACTCTGCGTTCTTGTGGAGTAAACTCCTGAGATGTACAGTTTTATCTGCGAAATTTCTAATGAATTTGCTATAAAATTCAGCCATACCCAGGAAGGAGGAGAGCTCTTCCTTTGAACATGGTTCCTTCAAATTCTCAATGGTGTCCACCAACTCCTTTTTGGGTAACACACCACTTCCAGATATGTGATGCCCAAGATAATCAACCTCCGTTACCCCAAACCTACATTTGTCGCGACGTAAAGTCAGACCAGCTCTAAGCAATCTTTCTAGCACCTTAGCTACCCTGCAATCATGTTCTTCAATGTTTTTCCCATATATCAACACATCATCTTGGTAACATCTAACACCCGGAATACCTTTAATGACGTCATTCATAATTCTCTGAAAAACGGAGGCGGCTGAAACTAAGCCGAAAGGCATCCTTAAGAATTTAAATGCCCCCATGGGCGTTATAAATGCAGTCAATTCTTGTGAACTCTTACAGAGGGGCACCTGGTGATATGCCGATGCTAAGTCTAAGGTACTAAAATAACAAGCACCCTCTAAGGTTGAGACTATTTCTTCAATATTGGGAAGTGGAAACTTGTCTACCACAACCTCCTTATTAAGTGCGCGAAGATCCACACACAGACGAATCTCATTATTGGCCTTCCGTGCTACAACTATGGGAGCCAACCACTCTGTAGCCTCCACAGGCTCAATCACACCAGTAACCAGTAACTTATCAATCTCTTTTTGAACTGCCTCCTGCACACTGATGGGAATTCTCCTCACTTTGGCTGCAATAGGTTTTGCACCAAGCTTGAGTTTAATCTGATGATTATAACCTTTTAAGCAACCTAACGTGTCTCTGAACAAACCCTCAAACTTTTTTACAAACTTGTTGTCAACATTTTCAATCGACTGCACTTGCACGGTGGGTTTACCATTGGGATTGAGGATAACACCCAAATGTGCTTGATGAGTCCAACTCAGCAAATTGTCTCCTTTCTCCGCCACGTAAATTTTGGCATCAGTAAATCTCCCATTGCATTCTACACAACTCATAAAGTATCCTAACATTTTAATGGGAGTTCCACCATAGCCTGTAGGTCTCACATCAGATTTTAGTAAATTAACCTTACTCGCAAAATTCTTTCTAAACTCCTCCTTGGATATGAAAGTGAGGTGAGAGCACGAGTCAAATTTCATTTTAACTTTTACATCCCCCATCCCATCCTCGTCGCCAGTGAAATAATGTACAAGAGACCTTGGGTAAAGTCCAGGGAGAACTTTAATCCACAACCCCAGCCATCGTCAAGCTGGGCAAACTGGCAACCCTAGAATTCCCGAAGGCTATGGTTCCACGCTAGAACATAGAACGTGGAGCCAAGCCATGTCACACCATGTGACCCAGGAGAGGCTGCAGGCACCAAAGGGCAGGAAATGCCAGCTTTCTAAAAGTAGCATTTCCAAAATTGCAATGTAAAATTTGACTTTACCATTAAAGTGGATTTCTCATTACAATTTCATGGATACCAAATATGAAATGCTCACCTGTTTTCAATCAGAAGTTAGCATTCATTACAAGGGAACCCAATGTTATCATATGTGACAGATAGGCCTCACAGTAGTGAAAAACAAATTTAAGAGTTTTTCATTACCAGAACATATAAAACTTAAGAGTACAAGTCCAACCTTTTAACTACAATGGACTATGCCCTATGGGCCACCTAGGGCCTACCTTAGGGGTGACTTATATGCATTAAAAGAAGAGTTTAAAGCTTGGAAAGGGGGTCATATTGCCAAGTCGAACTGGCAGTTTAAAACTGCCTTTAGGCTGCAATGGAAGGCCTGGGGCATGTTTTATGGTGGGTGCTACTTAATTGGGTGGAATATTAAGTGCTGCACCCCAGTAGTAGCATTTAATGTACAGGCCCTGGGTATATGGAATATAACACTACAAGGGACTTAGTGAAGTGAGCACAAGCACTTTAGCACTAGTCAGCTGTGGTAAAGTGCACAGAATCCTAAAGCCAACAAAAATGAATTTCAGCAACACAAATGGAGATAAGTAGGGAAAATGTTTGGGGGAAAACCACCCTAAGGTTAACCAGTGTAACAGAGGCTAATTAGCATTTGCTCGCCAGCCGTTGCCCAGCCATTGCTTTGCCTTAATGGGGTGTGAAAATTGCTCCCAGAGCAAAACAAAATGTCCTTGATGTGGGAGGTGTTCTTCTTCCCCTTTTACGAAGAACAGTTAGGGTGGAACCAGGAACTTCATTAACTTGTAAAGGAGGCCTGCCCTTCCACAAATAAATGTAAGGAGAGACTTGGAGAAAAACAGTTTTCCTCCAGCCAGACTGGCACCAACCCCAGTGTGATGGAGGCTACCTCCAGAAATGGTTTTGAGTGACCACAGAGGAGAAGCCTAGTCATTTCCATGAACACACCTCTTGGTGGACACACAGACTGTGCACAAGGGAGCATGGGTTCCACTATTTAGGATCTCGAGAGGAAAATGCACTGTGGAATTGTTTAAAGTATGGCAAACAGTAACTGCTGTAAAAGTGGATGGAGTTGGCCCTGGGAACTTTGCCTCCATTACCTATGGAGGATTCATTAGTCAATCCCATGCACTAGCTGGTGCCAGCCATAACTGTTCACCATTCACAAAACACTTTATTGACCTGTGGAAGAACAGAAGAAGTACTGGGCCTGCTGTTTGAGACTTTTAAGGAGATCTGAAAGGCTGAACGTTCTCCCACTTGTGCCCAGCACAAAGACATGGACTCCAAGGGATAGCTCGCTGACCTCTTGTGTGGCTACAGGGACACGGCAAGCTGCAATACGCCTTATCCTTGAAATTCCAGCTGACCAGTAGCAAATGGACATGGCCTGGACTCTGTTAATGGCCTATGCTGGAGTGAACACCTTAGTGACCACCGTTTGGTGGCCTTTACGTTTGGAATAAACACCGCTCCCTTTTGTTCTTGGAATTTTGATGTGGCCTCCTCTAAATTTGAAAAAAAAACAGGAAGAACTTAGTGGAACCCCAGAATGATCTCTAGCCTAAAAGGGTAAACTAGAAAATGTGGTTAACAATTTAGATGCTTGGGCGGGGGAGGAATTGCCTGGTTTTAGCACATTTATGAAGCAGATCGTAAGAAATTCCACTCAAAGATTGTCCAAGGGTAATTCCAAGCTTATTCCCCTTTCTATTCTCCTACTAAATAGAGAAATAAATGGTTCAGTTAGAAAACAAGTTATATTATATTTGCCTGAGAAGAACACCTGTGTGTCTCTATTGAAGAGGCAAAATTAGCCGTTTAAAGGATCACCTAAAAAAAGAGGCGAGTGACCGTCTATCAGTTGACTGAAGGGAAGCTGTTGTTAAGAGGCAGATGAGAACATTTTGGGCTTTAGTAGCAGAAGATCCATCCCCACTATAACTGAGGAAGATAGCTGAATTCACCTCATTTCCACTCTATATGCGGCGAATGAAGGGCCTGATAAATTCTCCGTGCCAGAATTGAGTATACCTACCCATAATTCTCCATCGATAAAGGAAATTGAGCGGGCCATTCAAGGAATGTGCTCCTCTGCTGCAATGGACCCAGATGAAGTCCCGAGTTCAGTAATAGAACAGGAAGTAACCATTTGGAGTAAAATAATGTTCCCGATCTTTAAAAACTGCTACAAGAATAGGAAAGTCCCCCCCTCTTGGAACGGAAGAATCATAGTTCCACTATTTAAAAAAGGAGACCAAAAACTGCCAGGGAACTACCATCAGATCGCTTTTGTAGATGCGGTGGGTAAAGTTTTTGTGAAATGCCTGTTGTCACAGTTGAGCGCGTAGGCAGAAGATAATAAAATCATACTGCTTGAGCAAACGAGTTTTAGGAGAAATCACAAAACCACTGACAATATAGCTGCCCTACAATTGATTAACAAGAAATATGTAACTTTTAGAGGGGGAGTGAACAATGCTGCCTTTATAGATTTCTCCACTGCATTTGAAAAAGTGGACCGATCAATGCTGTGGATAAAGCGGTCAAGACAAGGTATGCTGGACAGCCTTTTGCATTTAGGGATAGCCCTCCATTTTTCTACCAGGTGTAGAGTATTATTAGGTGGGGATCGAGGCCTCTCAAAGGAAATAATAATGCAGAATGGCCTAAAACCAGGGTGCCTCTTAACCATACTACTCTTCTCTTTATGGATCTCGGACTTACCCACCCTTATTACGCAGAGTAGGGGTATAGCCCCGACTATTGGATTAAGAGAAGTATTTTATATGCGGATGACATATCAGTTCTGGACCTCACCCCCAAACGTCTGAATTGTCAATTGGAGGTATTGCAACAATTTGCCATTGCACATTATTTGAAGATTAATATCGCTAAAAGGAAAATACTATCGTTTCATAGCAAGAAAAAATTCAAATATGTAACATTTTCTTGCCATCTGGGAGCTTAAAAATTTGAAGTAGTAAAGACCTTAACTTTTTTGGGGCAAAAAATGTGCAGTAATTTGAGTGATAAGGCTCATGTTGCAAGTAACATGTGTAAAGCACAGTCTCAGGCCAAAGATTTTGGAGCTCTCTACTGGGCAACAGGCAGAAGACACTTTTTCTATCTTTTAGAAGTCTATTGGGCCAGAATCCCTGCCTCATTGCTCTATGCATTAGAGCTTATAAATGTTGCAAAATGGGGTTTCTTGAATAAAACAGAAGGGCAAGTGAAATCTTACCCCTTGCAATACCTCGATTTCAGTGGCAGCATTAATGTTGGAAATGGGAATGAAAAGTGCCTTTGCTCAGGGCTTGGCAGGGGTGGTTCATTGGGTGGCTTGCCTGGAGAGGAGTGAAGAGGACACATTAAGGTATTGTATGAGAAAATACATTCTTGTAGACAAAAAGGAAAATACATTAGTCTACAGAAATGTCTAATATGCTGCAGGTCAGCTTGGAATAGATCCAAACCTAGTCCTTTCACTCCCGGTGTTACAACTAAAGACTAGTCTAAAACAGGCCTCATGGGCCTCAAGCTTTCGCTAGGATATAGAGGTGTGTCTTAAAAAGAGTGGATATAAAAAAAAAAGGATTTGATTTTAATGAAAAAAGTATAATGTTATAGAAAATGGAATTTGTTCCATGGAGTGGGACTATTTTGGATCCTGTTGCGGTTAGACATGCTTCCTTTGAATTGCCTTACAACTAAATGGTAAGGAACCTCTACAGAATGTAATCTCTGTCAGAATGGGATCCAAGACTTAAATCACATCTTATTTGTCTGCTTAGTTCTCTTACTGTGCAGTCGAAAATGGCTGAGGCCTATGTTTCTGAAGTTGTCTATGCAAACCTTCTCAGAAGTTTTGCAGTCACTTTATTATCCCCCTAATGAATTGTTTTGTTATAGAATTGCAATTTTTTTTAAAATTTGCACTGATTTTATTGTATATTTGAGATTGCTATTTTGATCTTGTATGGTCTGTAATGAATTCCATGTATTTGAAGGTTTTAGAGAATTGGTGCTAAGCACATTTATATATCTAAGATTATATGAATGGTCTCTTTTATGACGATCTCGTCGGAGTTTGTAACATGAATAAAATAAACTGAACTATGCTGGAGAGAGTCTTGACCCCCAAGTGCTGTTCCTGAGGTCATTGGGCCTTTGGCTATGTCTAACTGGACTTCTTTTAACAACCCCAAAAAGTTTATCCTGTTTTAAAGTTGTACACAGCAGCAAATCAGTTTCAGCTGGCCCTCAGCAAGAATTTATCCAGTCTCATCAAAGTCATCATCAGATACTGCCTGCACATCTCTCCTGCTAGAGGATTCAGAACTCAGCAAGATAGACTTGGGGGCCGATTCCGATTCGGGCCGGAATTCTCTCCGACCGAGCCGGACCCGGAGAGAATTCCGACCGAATCGGACCCTAGCAGTCCGACCGAACGAGTACGATGCGTTCGCATGCCATCGGACTCGATTCGGTCGGACTCCCATTGAAGTCAATGGGAGCCGGTCGTACGACGCGTACGCAAGCTCCCATTGACTCAATGGGTGCGAGGCGGTCAAGGGCGCCCCCTACAGCGTGTACGCATCCATGCGCATCGCGGCGTACATGCACAGGTAGGGGGGACCCATGGGTTCCCCCTGTGTGCGACTCGCGCGCCTATGCGTACAGGGGGTCCGACGCGGACCCCCAAAGTCCGGCTCCGACAGCTTTTTCGAGCCGGACGGCGCGAGTCGATCGGAGTGGTCGCGGCGCGCATCGTACTTACCCGGCCGGGAAACGTCTCCATAGCGCGGTGCGAGTCGTGTCCATGCGAGTCGGTCGGAGCGTGTTGTAGCCGCGTTCGAGTCGGTCGGAGATTTCGCGGGTGCCTGCATCGTACTCGCTCGGCCGGACCCGCGTACGATTCGGTCGGGAAACAGGGCTCCGAATCGGATCCGGTAAATCCGAATCCGATTCGGAGCACTACCGGCCGAGATCGGAATCGGCCCCTAAGTTGTTGTATGGCTTGTACCAAGTGTGCCAAAACTGGGTGTTTGTTGGACAACATAAACATTGGGATGTTGCAAGTCTGATTTCCCGTACCCCCTCAGGAGATGTTGGCCTATAGTCCTGCTAGTTTACAGTGAACCATCCGAACCCCTAATCTTACAGGGTAACAAATGTATGCGTAACCTCAGAACATAACAACCCTGATCCCCCAAGGAACCATGGTAAGAGATCTAGAACCCTTTTTATTAGACTCTCACGCATGCCCAAAGAAGTACACAACAAACATTCATCATGGTGTTTTTAATATTTATTGAAGCATGGTGATTCTTGTAAAATATGTGGGTTGTGATTATGAGTAGAATTAAACAGATTAGCATAATTAGTACTACAAGAATAGTGAAAAAGACGAACATTTCTACCATTGTGCTAAAACAGTGTCTATATGCAGGAATATAAGTACTGGTATATTGTACTCCTACCTAGCTCTCCCTAACCAAGGGCCTTATTAGGATGTCAGTAGGACTGCCACTGACAGGCCGTCGGTGGCGGTCCCACTGACATCCAGGATAGTGGTTTTACTGCCACATTACGATGCAGTCGGTCAGACCACAGCAGTCGGAGGGACAGACCGCTGCCTCTGACCGCCTCAAGGAGCCAGTCATGGCAGAGGTCGGACCGTAATCCCTGCAATGAAGGTGCCTGCGCATGCACTGCTGTAGGGATTACGATGTTCATTTTCCACAGCCTTTTCATGTCGGTCCCACTGCCATGGAAAGGCTGTCAAAAGGGGACTTTGAGGGCCCCTAACAGGGCCCCCGTGGGCCTCCACTACGTGGCCAGGGGGGCACATGTGGTGCCCCCACAAACATCCAAGCCCCCTGTGCCAGGCACCACATGTCACCTGGAGCACGGTGCATTGATATGTGTACGCATGCCTTTTATTACTGTAGCTTGTGCTGAGGCCCTTTTCTGGGCTGCAGCACAAGCTTCAATAGTTAAATCCATGTTTCCGACTGCCTACACTGTAGTCGTAATATAATTTGGCGGGTGGAACTGCCTACTACATGTCGGGCGGTCTCGATCCCGCAGCGATGACAGTCGAACACTCATCCCACCACCATCGTAATGAGGCTCTTAGTTTTGCTTAGGGTAAGTCATCTGCCAAATCCCTGCCGGGAGTACTAACTCTCCATTACCTATGGGTAGGAGTCATCAGGCTGTCTGTCTTAGTGTAAAGCTGGACATCCCTTGTGTCGGTAAACAGGAATCAGCTGAGCTCGGATTCCGGCGTAACTTGACCTCGCTGAGTCAGCTGAGTGCTCCTCTGTCTAAACACGGAAGTGGTTGTGTATTTATAATAATAGAACCCATGTGGCTATGTCGCCATCCCTGTGTAGGTCACAATTGTTTATTCTAGTTGGATAGTGGAGTCGCCAACAGGACAAATAACAAATATGACATTTGTGCTGTGAAGTTTATCGCTCGTACTAAATGTTCAAGGTGTCATCATAATGTACCCACAAAGTAGAAATGTAAGCAATGTAGATTCAGAGAATGTCATCCTACATTGATATGCATGCAAATGTATGTCAAAAGTCTTTGTGTGTAAAAGAGAAGGCAACTTAAAAAAGGTGAGCATGTAAATGGCGGTGTTTCTGCCTAGCCTATCCTGACTATGTGACAAAGTAAAAATGTAGAAATGTAGAAATTTTGACCAGGTGAAGATACTGAAAGTGGGAAATTTCCCAATTGGAGCTTTCACAGCCAAAACCAACAGCTTCAGTGGTACCTTGTCCTACAGGTATCCGATTTAGAGAAGACTTCCTCTAATACAGCCTGCAACCTTACCCAGCTGCAGGATTTTGGCTTCCATTACAGAGACTGAGTTCCAAGGTAAAATCTCTGTCTGCAACAAACCAGGTTGGAGTATCCGGCCCACGTTACACTGTGGTCAGCATGAAATTGAGCCTACGCCACGGTCTACCGCCACCATATTTTATCATTGGCTTAGTACTTTTTGGCACTATTTTGCCTTAAATCTTCTAAAATTCATATGTCGGGTTGCCATTATTGTATTTTTTTCTTTTTGGGATCATGTTGTTTATAACATTTACTCTATTTTTGGAAACTGGAGTTGGATATTTATTGTGTTGCATTTTAGACTTTTTAACTGTTTTGTTACTTCTAAATTCTTTCTATATTTTCTCTCAGTTATGCCTCTTTTCTCTGTGGCACAACTACCAGTGGTTGAGCTCAGGTTTAAATTCCTAAAACCTTTGGCAAAACCAAACAGATTAGTGATTGTCTTATTTGCGGTGAATTACCATCCGCCCAAATTAATAAATCCCTTTCTTATGTTTAACTATAGGGAGGGAGATTGAATGATTTGATGATATGCTAACCTTACTTTTTGAAGTATAAAAATATTTTGTCCTATCATTGAAGAATTAATAGTAAGTGTTGGACCTGTCAGCCTCAGGTTGGTCTTCCCCCAAAAGCTTTTGCTTTCCTCCTCCATTTTTATTGACCACGTTTTTGTTGGTCTTACAACTCTATGCTCTCAACCACTTCTTACCAGTGCGAAAGTGCTTGATCCCTCTCCTATAAACATGGTAACTGACATATTTAATTTACTTATATGTTCTTAGCAAAGTGGCACTACATGTGCCCAGGGCTTGTAAATTAAATGCTACTAATGCGTCGGCAGCACTGATTCTGCCACCCACTTAAGTAGCCCTTTAAAACCTATCTAAAGCCTGCCATTTCAGCCTGTGTGTGCAGCTTTTAACTGCCATGTTGACCTGGCAAAATAAACCTTTTGCAAGGCCCAAACCTCTCTTTCAGTACATGTAAGTCACATATAGGGTGGCCTCTGGACAACCAGACGGCAGGGTGCAATGTATTAAAAATGAGGACATGTACTTTTACATTTCCTGGTTGTGAAAAACTCTTACATTTGTTTTTCACTTCTGCAAGGCCAATCTCTCCAATAGGATAACATTAGAGTTGACTTATGACATTTTTATAAGTGTAATTTCCAAATGGGAAGAGTTAACCCGTTCATGTTTGGTATCTCTGGAAACACAATTTTAAATCTTAACTTACGGTGAAGTTGGATTTTAAATTGCATTTGTGAAAATGGCAGTTTTAGAATGTTATATTTTACAAAAACTAGAGCAACCCAAATGTCCATGCAAACTTGGGTTATTCCAATTACCATTGAGAGAAAACTTTCCCCAGGTCACCCTCTGTCCTGAAGAGACACTACTATCCCTGATAGGGTCAAACTGTCAACACTTCTGCAGAGAAACCATTGATGATAAAAACACTATGTGATATTAGTCCAGTGTTTCTGTATTTTCTGATGAGAATATCATATATGGCTGTTTGCTAAAACCAATATACCTGTACAATGCTCACTGTCTCACGTTTTTCTTGGTTATGGTATGTCAGTTCACATCAACGTGCACTTCAAACTGTTTTTCTTTACTTTTTCCTAAGTGTTTGCATTTTCCAATGTACAATAAATTATATTGGAATGGCTGATAACATTTAAAGCATGCTGGGTTTCTCTTAATTGAATCTCAACAGTTCTTTTGCTGTTTTAATGAAAATTGCATAAATGAGCTCCATGTGAACGCCTGTGTACGTTTTACTTTTAGAAATTTAACATTTTTCCGCCTTAGCCATTCACTGCCTGTGGCCTGTCTCTGGTGACACAACAGGGTGTAGTTAACAGTTGGGCTATGTGTATTCCTCCTAGACAGCCACATAATAGGGAGCTTAGGTGTGCCTGGATGGGCCATCACTGGCACGTTGGGAGGTACGAGCTGGGCACAGCTACCTAAACCTGAATAGGCTGAGTCCTGGCACCACACTAAGGACTGCTGTGCTGCTACCTGGACTTTCATGCTGCTGGACTGCTGCTCAGAAGGAACTGATGCCCTGCTGTGCTGACCTGCTCCCCTCTTGCATGGGAGAGAAGGACTGGACCTACATCTCTTGAACCCTTACCCAGTGTAACTCCAAGAACTAGTTGATTGGCCTCCTGATCTGAAGCCACAGGGATATAACTGGCTTCCAACAACCTTGCATCTGCACCTCGGACTCTAACATCTGTGAGTCTACCCTGCCAAGTGGTGCCATCCCAGTCCTGGACCCTTGGAAGTGGGCTTAAGGTGCTCTGCCAGCTTCTGTAAATCCAACAGAACCAAGGAATCTCCTCCGTTGCACGGTGCAAACCCGAGCAGAACCAATGCATTGCTGCTGCTGGGTGGATTGGACCCATTGTAAAGACCCACATTGCATCACATCTCCTCGGAACCGCTGCATCACCCCAACTACAGGATGCATCCTTGGAGAAGGCCCTCACATTCCTCATCAACGGCAGCCTTGACGATGATGACGGACTCTGCATCGCAGCCTCGCAGCTCTTTGGAACCAATGCGTTGCCCTGACTACGCGCTGCGTACTCAACGCCAGCCTTTGCATCGCAATCCCCGTTGATGGGATGCACGACGCGGACACAGGCCCTCGCATCGCAGCCTCACCACATCTCGGAACCGATGGATCCATTAGGCTGCACAACACATCTTTGACGCGGACCCATGCACCACTCTGCAAACCAGGATTAAGGTACTTTGTTCAGCGGGCCTAACTGAGCCTCTGCAGTCGAGCTGCGCTCCATTGCAGTCAGCCGAACTTGTGACTTTGTCCCGGTCTGGTGCAACCGGAAAACCACAGTTGGGGCTTTGCTTATTGAATATCTCCAGTTCTAGTGATTGCATTTTTATTTTTTTGGTCTTGTTTTATTTATTAAAAAAGCTTTTTTTCCCAACTTGGTGTGGGATCCTTTTTGCGTGGTGTTGTCACTGTTTGTCTGTTTGAAGTGAAATACTTTACACATTGCCTCTGAGTTAAGCCTGACTGCCCTGTGCCAAGCTACCAGGGGGTTGAGCACATGTTAATTTGGAGTTTGCATTTGTGTAACCCTGACAAGGAGTGTGGTTGCTGCTTGGCCAGGGCTCAAACCCCAGTCAACCAGTAACCCAATTTTTCACAGTAAGTTTCCTATGTGCACCATGAGAGGTGACCACATTGAGTCGGTGATTGCCTTGAATTTCTCCTGCCTTTTTTAAAATGACTTTTGACTGGAATGAAAACTATCAATATTCCAGAATATTTGTGGAGAAAAGGATGTTGATCTCGGTATATTTAGCATGCATAGACATCTGCTATGAGTGTTTCGGGATAAAGTATCATTCTTACCAGTTTTCTTTCTTTCATATATGCTAGAATGCTATACAGGGTAGGGACGTGATGGAGAAAATCCCAAGCCCTGCTCTTTGCAGCAGGGCATTTGAGCCTTTGCTGTTGCTGCTCACGGCAATCATTGTCAAAATAAAGACATTTAAAGAATGGTTCCAATGTAGTCAAGGAGATACTTACAAGTCACAGCTAATACATTTCCTCATTTAGTGTCCAATTCTATAACCCAGAGATTTATTTAAGTAATTTTGGGGCATATTAACAAGGCGGTGTTAATGAATTATCACCGCTTTAGCGTCCGTTTTCGGACGAAAAGCGGCGATAATTTTATCGCCGAATTAACAAGGACACGCTAGCGCGTGATTCCTGACTTAGCGTCCGTTTTCTGCACGCCTCCCATCGCATCGCTAATGAGATGCAAAGGGGGCGTGCCTGTGAAAACAACAGGGGAAATATCGCTAACCCAGGTATCGCCATATTAGCAACGTGGGTTAGCGATATTTTAAATTGCGTTAAGTATGCCTTAACGCAGGAATTTAACGTCTGCTAAATTCCTGACTAAGGCATACCTAACATGGGGGGTGGATTGTGTGGCTAAGACCACAGGCCCTATCACCAAGTATATCGCCGTTTTCCATGGGACATCGCTGGAAAACCAGCGATGTTCCATGTAAAACATCACTGGAAAATTATCGCCTTTGCGCTAAACGTTGTTAATACAGCGCTAGCATGGCGATAATTTCCAGCGATAGCCGGCGATAGGATTCCTCACGCTAACAGCGGCCAGCGATAATTATCGCTGCCGCTTGATAATATGCCCCTTTGTTTTTTAGGAAATGTTCAATTGACCATGGGCATTGGGTTACCTCATCATTTACAGAAGTTGTCTTTGTGGTGAGTGCAGTATTTTGTAATACCTGTGACTCACTCATTGTTGGAAGTGCTATATAACAACATTTTACTATGTAAATATGTTTAGGAAGCATTCTAATGTGTCAGTGGGAAGGCTGACAACAATATTAAAGAACTCAATGTGAAACGACGGAAACCAAACGCACTCTGGTTTATAAATTGATATGGTGTGTAAACAGGTAGGTGGTGCTGGTGGGTTAATCCTCCTGAGAGAAAGGATGAAGATAAAGTGAAGATAGCGCTGTCCTCCGTAGAGGGGCGTCCCCCATTCGCACTCAAATTGATACAGTTTTCAAATTGTAATTAACTTTCTTGACCAGTTGTATTTCTTGTGTTCAAATAAAGTTTTATTCAATTTTAGCTTTTTGCTTGTTTTCCTTTATTTCAAACAAATCAAATTCATGTTTTTATGCTCAATACATGTTAGAAATGCTCCATGAATCGTCCTTAATTTTGCGAAAAATCTAATGTATTTCAAATAGCCCAATGCATTTCGGGCCTTAGCCCTTCCTCAGGGGCAATATTTCTGAAAATATCAAAATAATATATACATCAGTCAAGGCACACAATTGAATCCAAAAAAAATGCAACTACGAAGTGCCAGAAAATAATGGTGAATGGTAAATCATGCTCATCGTAAATGATGATACAAAAATGCCCTTAAAAACATTTGAGTAAACATTTTAAATGTGTGCAAAATAAAGGTGGCAAGCAGTAATAAAGAGGTGTCCACCAATATAAAAAACACGGTATCCGGCACAGGCGTCACAGGCCATGTGACCCCGCCAATATAAGGGGCCAACAACGTCACATTCCCCACTGCCGGTGGTGACTGGATGACGGACGTTCCACGATTCTCAATCATAAAGGGCCCATGAGTTGTTGCGCACAGGGTTATTGGCACCCGAAGCCATGCAGCCGTCACGGGCCTACCACCACGTGGCGCTGCCTGGGGTTGCACAGGGTTAGTGGCACCCGAAGCCTTGCGGCCGTCATAGGCCTACCACCATGTGGCACTGCCTGGGGTTGCACAGGGTTAGTGGCACCCTAAAGACTTGCGGCCGTCACGGGCCTGCCACCACGTGGCGCTGCCTGGGGTTGCACAGGGTTAGTAGCACCCGAAGCCATGTGGCCGTCACGGGCCTACCGCCACGTGGCGCTGACTGGGGTTGCACAGGGTTAGTGGCACCGAAATTGCTGAGCGGGTGTGCAGCCTGCAATGATGACGTGTGCACTAATGTGGTCTCTGCCATTGATGCCTCAGGACTCAGCGTCATGTGTGGGACCTGCTGGTCCGCGGTGCGGGTCCGCATGATGTGGAGCATGCCATGGTGGCGGGACCGGGGCCTGGAGCTTGCACGGGCACACCATTGGCGGCAAGTGAGCAGTGGGGCCTGGGTGCGCAAGTGCGGACAGACAGCGCTGGCTGGTGGGAGGGGGTAGGGTGCGGCTGCATGTGTGCGCAGGACGGACAGGCGTTGTTGCCGTGTGCAGTGAGATGGACTCTGACATGATTGACTCTGGCCTCGATTGCAGACCTGGTGGCTTGCAGTGTATCCCGGCACGTGGTTGGAGGCACACCGGTGGCAGCAGGTGAGCAGTGGTGCCTGGGTGCGCGGGGCGGCAGTGTCCCTCCCTCTCTCTCTGTCTCCCTTCCTTTCCTTCTCTCTCTCTCTCTCTCCCTTCCTTTCCTTCTCTCTCTCTCCCTTCCTTTCCTTCTCCCTCTCTCCCTTCCTTTCCTTCTCTCTCTCTCTCTCTGCCTTTCTTTCCTTCTCTGTTTCTCTGTGTCTCGCTGCTTTGATGTGCGCATGACACACGTTCTGATTTGGTGCTTTTTTTTCCAGGCTGTGACATCAAGGTTAAATTGCTTGATCAATTTTAACAGCTTGCTCACATTGTACCTTACCTGCACTCCTTTGACCTCACTTTAATCCGCGCTGCTCCCCGGTCCAGCACGGGATTTCCCGCTTGTTGTGGAGGGAGTAATCGGCACCATCAAGCACTTCCGGGCAGGAGGCGGGGGAGTCGGTGACGCACAGTTAGCAGCCAGCTGCTTGAAACTATTTAAATTCCATGCCAGACGCTTGGCGCAGCAGACGCGCGCAGCGGGCGCGCCAAAGGCAAGCCCGTCTGCGCCCGTCCGCGCCTGGTTGTCGCCAGGAGCCAGGGACCCTGGTCAATTTATTCGTGAGCAGGGCCTTACTCCCCTTCGGTCCTATTCTAGACAGGAGTTACTGGATCTAAGGGCTGACTTCACCCTCTCTTGCTGGACGGAGTCCTGGCCAATCCCAGAAGGCCCCTTCTCCTGCCGAGCATGTCTGTTCCAGGGAAACACTGCTGAGACGACACCGACTCACGAGGCACCTTATTATCTTCCCCCCTGTGTTAGGCCCCCCAACCTTAAACCCACCACCTTTCCTGGCCATGCTGTAGACAAACCCCACGATAAGCCACAGATGGGATGGAAAAGTTTGCTATGTAATATTCGATCTCTGCCCAAGCATCATACTGAGGTTTGGGATCTATTGTCCTCAGCGCAGCCTGAGCTGGGATTCCTGACCGAAACCTGGCTTAAGCCTCACTCTGTCCCTTCCATTGCGTTAGCTATACCCGAAGGCTACAAAGTTGTTAGGTTGGACCGACAACTGAAGGTGGGGGGGTGGGATTGCTATTGTGCACAAAGATAGCATTAAAGTCACCACACTGGATCAGCGCTGTAATGCCAGTATGGAAGTCTTAGTCTTTCGAATAGATTTCTCCTCCCAAGTCAGTTGGAAGGGAGCTTTAGTCTATCGACCTCCTGGACCCTTAGCTGAATTCTCACTACAACTCACCGAATTAATAGCCTCCCATGTGATTGCGTGTAGTAATTTTTTACTATTAGGGGATTTTAACATTCACAGTGAATGCACCTCTAATGCTGACTCTCAAACACTTTTTGCAGACCTAGCCCTCTTGGGCTTATCTAAGCTCAATGAAGGCCCTACTCATACAGCTGGCCACACACTTGATATTATCTTTTCGAACTGTCCCAGGGTTCAATGTGAGCCCCCCCAACAACTAACTTGGTCTGACCATACGATAATTGAATTTTCTATACAGGGCTCAAGAGAGCTGAAGGGACTTAACCCTGTTACATATTCCACCCGCAGGCAATGGCAGAAAATCACCCCGGGGAGCTTTCAAGCCTCTTTCCCAATACCTCAGAATATTGCATCTGACAATATAGAGGAAGCCTTGGCCAAATACAATTCTGCTGTTTCCGTGGCTATTAACCACCTTGTACCATTGAAATCACTGCCAAATTACCCTAAACGCCCTCAGACAGCTTGGTTCTCCCCCCAGCTGAGAGCACAGAAACAACTCTGTAGGAAATATGAGAGATGTTGGCGCACCACCCACGACAAGAGGGATAAAGATCGGTTTCTGACCACTCTGTCCAGCTACCACAAAAATATAAAAACCGCGTAGGACCCCTATTGCATCGCAATTAGCCCAGGCTGGTAACACCCCTAACATCTTACATCACATCCTTCATTCTTTCATCAACCCTAAGGCCTGTGAGAATCCTGAGGAACCTTCGCAAACGTTATGCAACGCTATTGCACAATATTTTTCGCAAAAAATAGAACTCATCTATGAAAAATTGTTCCGCCAGGAAGCCAACCCCTGGCCTCAATGATACCAGACCAGCCAGTACAGGCAACCTATCAGTTACTAGAGTGCTTCCCTCCACTGACATCGGTAGAGGTGGAATCTTTGATCCATAAAGTAAAATCAGGGTCCCCCCTCGACCTTATTCCAGCCAAAATTGTCACCTCTCTAGCCCACCAATTGTCTCCCTCAATTGAATTTCTCCTCAACCTCTCTCTGAGAGAGGGTCACGTTCCGTCAGAATGGAAAGCAGCACAGGTCAGGCCTATTCGTAAGAACACCAAGGTTCCTATGACGGATCTTTCCAATCTCCGCCCCATCTCGCTTCTTCCCTTCCTGAGGAAACTGTTGGAGAAACATATCAACAAACATCTCTCCAACCACGTTGAACTTACTGGCTGTTTAGACTCTTCCCAGTCAGGCTTTAGGCCCAAATACAGCACCGAATCGGCTCTGCTAGCGGTCACAGATAACATCAGGATGACCCTTGATAAGGGCCATTCCACAATTCTGGTGCTGTTGGACCTATCTGCCGCGTTTGACACAATCTCACATCAGATATTGCTCAGGAGGTTGAAGGAGATTGGATTAAGAAACTCTGCCTTCCAGTGGATGACGAGCTCCCAGACCGTCAACCTAGGCCCGTATCGTTTGGCACCGATGGAACTGTCCAAGGGAGTACCTCAGGGCGCATGCTTCAGCCCCACATTGTTTAATATCTATGTTGCCCCCTTGGCCAATCTCCTGAGGGCATACGGGTTCACCCCCATATCCTATGCCGACGATACACAGCTGCTTTTTCCATTCGACAAACTGACTCCTTCTGTACAGTCGACATTCTCTTCTGGTATGAGAGCCATCTCACACTGGATAAAGAGTAATTTCCGCCAGTGCAATGTTGGGAAAACGGAGATCTTGCTCTTTGGAGAGGCCCCCTTACTATGGACGCCTGAATGGTGGCCGGCTGATCTGGGTGCCCCTCCTGCCCCCAAATCCACTGTTAAGAACTTAGGCATCCGTCTGGATCAAGCACTTACCCTGAAGGAGCATGCTGCCCAGACTGCTGGCTCCTGTTTCCACACATTGGGCCTACTCCGCCGAGTCTTTCCTTTGCTTCCCGATTCAACTCGGAAGACTCTGACTCAGGCACTTGTTTTAAGCCGTCTGGACTACTGCAACGGTCTGCTGATCTCCACCAAGGAGGCCTCGCTCAGCAGATTGCAGGTAGTCCAGAACACGGCGGCGCGACTGGTCCTCAATGTCCCCCCCAGGACTGCCTCACGCCCTCTTCTCTTGCAGCTTCACTGGCTTCCAATACGGCAACGGGTAAGATTCAAAGTTTGCGGTACCATCCATAAGGCGTTGTCCAATCTTGGTCCCACCTATCTCTCGGAGAAATTTACACCATACCTACCTTCCAGGTCTCTCCGCTCGGGCTCCAAACATCTTCTTGTGGTCCCCTGAGTTAGGAAGGCCAGATTAGGGGGTAAAGCCCTTTCCCATCTAGGCCCCCGCTATTGGAACGAGCTCCCCCTACATTTGAGGCAATGCCCTGATCATTTGCAATTTAGGAAACTGCTCAAGACTACTCTTTTCTGTCTCTGATTCAGCTGTAGTAGCACTACTTTCACGCTGCCTGTCCGAAGCGCAGAGATACCCCTTCAGGGGTCAATTCAGGCGCTATATAAACAAATAAATAAGGTTGTCCCGGACGGACCCAACAGGAGTCTTCCGGATTGGTGTTTTGTGTTGTATTTCAATAAAGTTTTTGGTTGTTACTTCAATGATGAGTGACTGTTTCTCGTTCTTCTGACCACACATGTGCGTTTCTTTTTGTCATTGTGCGACATCATGTGCTTTTTGTGGCTCTTGTGTCGTGCACGGTATGTGTTTGTCCGGGGGGGGGGGATCCAGAGGGGGGGCCTGGGAGTGGTGGCGATGGGTGTTGTGGCCCTCATGGGTCTCCGAGCTGCATGATCATTGTCTCCATGGCATCTGTGGATCTTCAGATGTGGCTCTTGGCTGGGCTCCCTTTCATGCTGCAGGTAGTCGTCCTGCTTAACACCAGCAAAAGGCAGGTGTTAATTCCATGCTGCTACAGTGGCTTATCGCCTGTTTCTGGTTCGCATCGCAGATCTGGCAGTTCGTTGTGAAAGTGGTGTAGTGGTGTTTTTGTGTGTTTTTGCACGGGAACGCCTACTCTGCATCTCATTAGGGTTAGTTGGTGGTGTCACCCGTGGGGGTAAAATTTGCGGCAGTTAACGCGGGAATACTGGTGATGTCTGCAGTTTGCACCCGCTTGTGAATGGGGCGTTAAATCTATCTCCACTTTTGATGCGTTAAGGTGGCAATAACTTGGCGATAAGTCCTTGTGAATATGCCCCATAATGTAGTAAATTAGTCTCTGTTTCCTTGGTGTATAAATCTGTTTTGATTATTTAATATTTAGATAGATTTTTACATCCCAAAAATAATAGATAAGGGGCCATATTAGCAAGAAGCCCGATAAAATTATCGCCGCTTTAGCGGCAGGAAACTGCCGCTAAAGCAGCGATAATGGGCTTGCTAATATGCGTTATAGAATTCCAATAGAAGCCAAGGTTAGATGTGCAGGACATCTAACCTGGGCTTCTATTGGAATTCTATAACGCATATTAGCAAGCCCATTATCGCCGGTCTTGCTAATATGCCCCAAGATTTTATTTTTGGGGGAAAATGTATCTGAAAGTTTGCTTCCTGCAAGTTCCCAATATTTTGGTTCAATCACTTCTGCTTCTCTCCAGGTGATTAAAATGACATTTGTGCTTCTTGAGCCCATGGTTCAATTGTCTGTCCAAAATTGCTCTGTGTAAATGTGTTGCATCTTGTATTTGGCGATATGGATAATTGAATTCGCAAAAATTATCTTGTCTCTCAAATAAGCTGCTACATAGCGTAAAATGCAAAAATTCAAGAAGTAAGATCTTGTTATTACTGTTTTCAAGAGGATTTATTCCATATGCCAGTAGGCCATCATCGCGGAGAATTGACATGTAAAGTAAATTGATGTCCGTTGTGCAAAATGCAATCTGTCTGCCCTTGCACATGTCAATATGATTCATTTTCCGTGGAAATCTTTTAGTTTCCTTTATGTACGACAGTTTTATTACACTATTCTATCTAAGAAGTGATCTATAAATTTGCCAATAGGTTGTTGTATACAGTCAGAACCAGAGGCTTTCGGTCTGAAATGGGAGTTGTATGAGTTTTTGTGCTCTATGGGTAACATAGATTTTTGGTGTTCTGCGGTGCTTCTAAGATAGATATATATTGTTCTTTTTTTAACCATCATTTTCCAAAGCCTTTTCAATTATATTTTTCCATTTGCCCTTTAACTTGTTGTTTGAATCATTTTCCAGTTTCAAAAACATGGTTTTGTCTATTAGATGTTCATTGAAATTTCTTACATAAAAAACATAATCGCTATCAACAACGCTCCTGCTTGTCTCCTGACTTCTTAGTTGTGTCCCGATCATTACAAAATTTTATAATGGTGCTCTTTTTTAGAGGCTAGATTGAGTATTTATTCGTGTTTGCTTTGGTTAAATAGCACAAATCATTGTTTACTAGTCTCAAATATTTTGCTGATTAAATCGAGCCACAATGTTGAAGGTCATTTATAGATTCCTAGAAGACTGGGGGTTCTTTAGCATACTTTTCCTCTTTGGGTAGAAAAACTCAAAGAAATATCTCAGTCCTGGTGTCTACATAAACAAAATCGTTGTTATGTCGGATTCAAATGCATTGGAGTGATATGTTGCCTTGTAAGATGGTCCTTTCTGGCCCTTTGTTCCAATCAAGCCACTCTTCTCTTGGATATACTTAGGCACTTTCACTTCTCAGTATTATTATTTTCTTCCCCTGTCTTGTTTCTCATTAGCTGCTGTTCTTGAATGCAGAACATTGGGGTCTTTGGAAGCTTATTACTGTGTGTCAAATGTGTCCAGAACAATTTCTGATGATTCTATGTTGACTTGTTTATATGTTTGGGCTGAAATTGATTGCAGTTGAAAATTATTGATAGATCACTGACACCGCAAAGGAGGTAGTGACGCACTTGCAAACAGGAAGAGGCTACCTTAGGGACCCCTTACCCTTTGTCAATGTTTTAAAATGCAGGGGGATATTCTCATGAACGTGTGATAATTATCTCAAAATTAGCTTAGCGCAACTTTGCACATCGCAGTCCATCGCAGGAAAATAACACTGTGTTAACGTTGTATTCTCAACCCGGCGGCACCATGCGATAGTCTCACGATAACGCGCCAAATGACCGCGTAAAAATTAACGTAACGCCGAAAAAATGCGAAACTCGAATGCGAAAAAAGTTGTGATACAAAAATCAGCGATAACCAGCGACAGGCCTGCAATTCCCACGCGTCATGCTCAACATCAACAGGGTGAGTACCGACCAGGGACTGGGGGGATGGGGGGAGATGGGCACAATGGCACACATACACAATTAAGTAGAGCACACTGCACACCCACAATGATTCTGAATCATGTCCCTGATCCCCTTGGCATACTGCAGCATAGGACACAACTGGTGCCGCATGTGTGTACAAAATGGCCAATCACATCTGGCATAGCAGGAAACTGTGAGATGACAATGTATGAATACAACCTCACATCCGTGATGTAGTACAAATGTCTACTGTCCCGCATCAAATAGGCATCTCCTCACAAACAGTCACAATGTACATTGTCATGCAGTCTGTATGTAAACTCCGCCAATGCGTCAACATACATGGAACACACTGTGAAACTGCATCTCCCCTTTACATTGCAAAGGGACAATCAACACCTCTTGCAGAGCAGACCCTACATCACGTCAGTGCTGATGGAGACTAGGACGAACTCCAACGGTTCATGGACAACCTCCGCACCAGACCTCCAGTAGCAGGGCAGCCCAGCACCATCGAGGTGATCCCACCCCCTGCACAGACCACACAGCAGGAAGCACCCACCACCACGTCTGGCTCCCAGCACCTCACCAAGGAACACATGGCGTTCCAACGCCGTGTGTTAGACTGCCAGAAGGAGCTGGCTGAACAGGTGCGGGTTGTGTTCGACCTCATGGCAGCCAAACTAGATGCCATACGTGGGTGTCTAAGTCCCTTCAGGGACCACTTACACTCCCTAATGGACACCCACAGTCCGCCATGTGCCCTCCAGCAATCCATGGCTGGCGTCACTGGAGTCATGACTCGGAGACAACAACAACTGTCTAGTCAGAGTGGCTACAGCGATGTCATCCATGATTTGGGAAACATAAGGAGGGTCATGGAGAACATGGAGCGGATGCAGGCGCAAAGAATGGCTACCACGGCTGCACACGAGAAAGCTGTAGATGGGATCTTCCATGCCCTGCAGATCCTCATCATGGGAGTGATGCCACAAGACATTGCGCAGATGAATGCTGCTGCTACTTCTACATCCACATCTCCGGTCCCTGATGTGTCAGTGTCACACAGTGCTGCAAACCAAACACCACCACCCACATGTGAGGCACATGAAACGTCAGAGGACGAAGATGAGGATGAATTTGCCTCAGTGGTAAGGAGGAAGCAGTAGCATTCATCTCCGCCATATGGCTTGATTCTGCTTGGGTCTGCCCTCTGCATCATGCCCTGGAATAACACCTTCCACTGTCCCACTCTGCGACACTAACCTTGGACCTCGACATGGACTGCCATATCTTGTATGCTCAACAATGACACAGCAATCAGCCTGCGGACTGGACTCTTCCCCATCCGAGTAACTTGTCAATCCCTAAAGGACTCTGGCTGGCCCTCCACCGGGCAACATTGTAAAGTGTTGTCTGCATGACCCAGTACTAAGACAGCCTCAACACTCCACTGAATGTGAATAATACATTATAATACACACAGATATGTCATGTCTATGATTAATCAAGTATGAAAGCATGGACGAATGTAGGGGCAGTGATTCCCCCTTACGTCCATGTAGCTCATGTTGTGGGACTTGAGTCACAGGGTGCCTCCCTGCATCATGGTGGTACATATTTGACCCCAAAGAAGCCCTGTTGTCAATTGTAGCTCACAAATGACAGCCTATATGTAATGATTTGGGACACATGTGAAACGCTGATGAGTGGGATTCTGTACTATCTTTGACACACAGAAATGGCATTTCGAATACGTGACACCTTAAACAGCTCTCTGTACAGAGGTGACACACCCACCATCTATTTCCAATTAGTGAGATTGTTAGCACTATATGTTGCACTTACACTTGTCAGAGTGATGTGCTTGTACAGAGGAGTAACATGCACACAGGGAATGTGTGTTGTAATGAATTTATTTGCACATGTTGTGCCTGTGGTCATTTTCTACTGTCCCATGATTGCTAAGGACTGTGACAATGTGACATGCTCACGTGAAGAAATTGTCAATAATGGTGTTCCTACGGGCTATTCCTGCTGCTGCTGCAGTGGGGTTTGGTCCACCTGCTTCATCTTCCTCATCATCGTCCGGTGCATCTGGCTCTTGTAGCCATGGGGCATTGGTGCGTACACATATGTTGTGCAACACACAACATGCAATGATCATCTTGCACAAGATGCCTGGGCTGTACAGAAGCCTTCCACCTGTGATGTCCAGGCACCTGAAACGTGACTTCAACACGCCAAATGTGCGTTCCACGATGCCCCTGGTGCGTTTGTGGGCCGCATTGTACTGCCTCTGGGCCTGTGTGTTCGGGGCTCAGAGGGGTGTCATCATCCAAGGGCAGAGTGCATATCCTTGATCACCTGTGACAGTGCAGAGAGACATGAGTCAAAAGTTGGTTCTGCATGATGTGTTGGCAGGCTCACTAGTTCATTGGTGTGTGATATGTGTGACTTAGTGATTCCTGTTTGACAGGTACTGCTTGTAGCAAATGAGCGGCATCAATGTGTATTACATAGCCTCTCTGCTGCTCCTCCCTCCCCCCGAGCCTATTTACTAGTGTGCTCAGCGCGGTTGCATCCCTTGCTCTCCTACGGGACACCATTGTCATGCCTGTCTGCGCATGTCCACAATCCTGACAACGACACTGTGATGTTGTGCGTTGAAGGTGGGCTGCCACGTGTGTGTAGGCCTATGGTAAGGATAGGGCGGACACAGATGTAGAGTTCATGGCTGGCTGAACTCGCGATGCGGTTGAGGGTAGACCTTTGGCCTATGCTGCGGTAATAGCGACACACGCAACAGTTGGCATGTATGATCCTGGACCCCGAGCGGGCTTGCGCTCCTTTATTTATCCCTTCGGCCGAGCCCGCACTCCGGGGGCATGCTACATCACAACATTGTCCATTGCGGGACGGGTGGCGCCGACACTACAACAGAGACACACGCATTAGTTACTTCCTTGGCAAGGCCAACACTTAGCAACGCCCAGAGCCCAGAGCTGGTTATCCATACCCCTACGCTGGACTGTTGTATGCCAGCCCACTCAGCTTATGCTTACAGGGGGGTACAACACAGCTACATGTCCCAGGTCTTCCCCACTGCCTGAGGTGACATGGTTGCGTCCGCTGTACACAGCACAATGTCATGTGGTAGGGCCCGGGGCCCTCATGCATGCATAATGACCACACGGACACACTTAGATAGTTTTTGGAACTGGCTACGGGCACGTGCGCCTCGCCCCTTTTGTTGCCAGGGTCACATGTCCAGTGACGCCTGTGCTGGATGGGTGTGGGGTGAGTGTAAGCCAGCCCTCAGTGAGTGGTTGGTGCTGGCAACAACTACAACAGTGATCAGACAATCAGAAGTTCAAAGTTCAAATAGCAAGGGTCCATGACTTGAGCTGCACAGAGTTAGTGGCCCCGGATGCACTGCGGCTGGCACAGGCACACCGCCACGGGACGGTGACTTGCGGTGCACTGAGGTAGGGCCACGAGAGCTGAGCGGGTCCTCATCAATGTCGAAGGTGAATGTCGCAGAGTGTTTCGGGGGACAGTGGAAGGTGTTCTTCCAGGGCATGATGCAGAGGGCAGAACCAAGCAAAAACAGGCAATATGGAGGAGATGAATGCTACAGACTCATTTCTAACACCAAGTCAGTATCAGCTACATGATGATGAAGACAACCCCCAGGCCATAGACTCAGACGCCACCAAAGTTCAACCAGAGAGTGTCCATGAATTTCGGGGCACAGAGTTAGTGGCACCAGAGCTGAAAGGGGATGCAGTCTGTGATGAGGCCTGTACAATGGTATAAACTCTGCCATAATGAAATCAAGACTCAGTTCCAAATGTGTGACCTACTTGACCGCAGTGTAGGCCGGAGGCAGCAGTCAGCAGGGGCCAACAGCCACGTGAAGTTGGCTTGCGATGCACAGAGTTAGTGGCACCAGAGCAGTTGTTTGTAGTGTTCGATCACCTCCATAACCATGATTCTTTTTTCCTCCGGACTGAACCACGTCTTCCTTTTACTCCTCTCCTTGCGTACAATGATGTGTACTTGGCCATTGCATAATCAAGACTCAGTTCCAAATGTGTGACCTACTGGACCGCAGTGTAGGCCGGAGGCGGCGGTGGAGTACGTCAACGAGAAAGGAGTGCTGGGGGCCTGTGTTGCGGAGGCCGTGATGGTCTGAGGAGGCTGCCAAGTTCGCGGGCCTCGGGCTTGCAGCTTGCACCGGCACGTGGTGGGCCCTCTTTGACACACGCCGGTGTCGGCAGGTGAGCAGTGAGGCCTGGTTGCGCAGAGGCGGCCAGAACGGGTCTGGGGACCAGCGGCCTGGGGTGCAGCAGGTGCACAGGATCGCAGGCACCGCCGCTCACAGCGTCGGCCTCGTGGCGGGCTGAGAGGTGCCGCCTTGGCAGACACGTTGGCCATTCCGGAAGAGAACCACACCCAGAGCAACGGGCTTTTTATTCACACCCATACACTGTCCTGGCGTACGCCGGGCCAGCCCACTCCGCTCACGCTTACAGGGGGGGACGTAACAAGCTACATTTCCGCGATCTTCCCCACTGCCTGGGGTGACATGGTTGCGTCCACTGTCCACTACACTCCAAACACCAGCAGTTTATGTCGACATGGACATGTCTGTGGTCTGCATACTGCAGTCTGGCT